>CAJNOJ010000491.1:11683-36225 GCA_905250025.1 Adineta ricciae
TTCTTTTTTTCTTTAGTTTTCTATGATTCAATGTTTCCTGGAAAGAAACATATCGTTTTTTCATTGTTGAAATTTGTTCAAACTAAAAGTTGTTTTATTCTTCTACTCTACACATCTCAATTAAAGATAACGGTCAATAAAACAATGTGCTCACAAATATATTGTTCTCACTACTTCATTCAGTGGAAAAATAATCAGGTCTGCGATGAGAATTTCACGAAATGAATCGGAGAAAGGATTTTTTTCTGTTTAAGTCAATTTGATTTCCAAAAATAATCAAAAATTCTAATAATGAGTCAATTTTTCGAATTAAATCAAATAAAAAATTATTGAATAATAAAAAACTCTTCATTAATCTAATGAATACTTTCATAGTTTGTTTTTTTTTATTGAAAATGATATCGTAATATTTGCTTAAGCTCAATCATATTTTTTACTATAATTTCGTCTTCTCCACCAAATATAAATTCATCATAAATTGGTGATATCCATCTCATTATGAGAATTGGGAATTTTCTATTAAATTTACACAAATTCTTAGATTAGTATTTTTATCTATCAAATTAAACTAATTCGACTGAAATGTGTTTTTGGCGAAATCTTTTGTTTGATGATAATTTAAGAATTGAATTTTTTATGTAACAAATGATAATAATGTCCATGAAGCGCAAGTAATTCTTGATGTGTTCCACTCTCAACAATAGTTCCGTTATGAATAACACAGATAACATCTGCATTTTGTATAGTTGATAGACGATGGGAAATTGTTATCGATGTTCGATTTTGTTGAGCTCGAATTAACGCATCTTGAACAATTATTTCATTTTCAGTATCCAAAGCACTTGTAGCTAAAGAACATTTAGAAAACAAATGAAATCATTCGATGAAAATTAATCACCTTCATCTAACAAAAGAATTTTTGGCTTTCGAAGTAATGCACGAGCAATAGCTACACAAACAATTTTTATGAAAAAAAAAACAAATAGTTTTGCTTTTGAAAATTTATGACAAACCAATTCGTTGTTTTTGTCCGCCAGATAATTGAACACCTTTAACGCCACAATTTGTTTCATATCCCTGTTTCAAAAGCATAAACAATGAAATATAATATTGAAAATCATCGAACATGTTTACAAACATTCGGAAGACTTTGAATAAATTCATGAATATTTGCATTTTGTGCTGCTTGAATAATTTCTTCAATTGGAATATTATTTCGACTATTGTCACCGTAGGCAATATTTTCTTGTATTGACATATCGAAGAGAACTGGCTCTTGTGATACAATACCAACTAATCATGAAGAAACAAATCTTAGTAAAATGATAGTTGTAAACATGTTTCGTACTCTGTGATCGATACCATTGTAAATTAAGTTTTCGAATATCCATTGAATCAACCAACTAGAAATAGGACACATATCTCTCTTCTGAATTCGTCTTTTTTAACAAAAAAAAAGAATAAACAACATTTACCAGAGAGCCATTTGTAACATCGTAGAAACGTTCAATCAATAGAATACTTGTCGATTTTCCACATCCAGATGCACCTGCATTTCACATGAAAATTCATCATAATAGGAAGTTACGATAGTGCGAATATTTTACTGACCCACAAATGCTACTTGTTGACCTAGAAGAATATCATTAAAGTTCGTAATGCAATAGAAGGATATAAAAATACACACCAGCTTCTATTTTTTAGTTTGAAGTTGTTCAAAACGATTGTTTCAGATCGAGTTGGATATGCAAACTGGACATTGTCAAATTCGAGTTTTCCATTGAAATTAAGCTTATAAAACATTAAAAAAATAATCTCAAATCTACGACAATAACCTACAATTGTATCGCCGTCACTTGATCCGTTATTGATTGAAGGAGCTCGAGCAAATAATTCCATGATATTCTCAGCAGCAACTGTTGCTTTTCCGTAATCTGGAATTCTAAATGAAATGAATCTCATTTAATGTTAAATTCATTTTCAATATTTACAATGCAGCAGATAGAATCACATGTTCAGTACTGAATAAAATACAATTGTAAACTCTAGAGAATAGATATTTTGATTGTGAATAGAAATTCTATCTTCTTACAATAGAAGATCTTCCAATGAGATTGTACCATTGGAAACAAGTGTAGAACCAAATGAAAACATAGTCGCAGTAATAAAATAACCAATTGAATTATTCAATGAAAAGAAGATACCAAAAATATGCGCTCGTCTGATTGATGATCTATGAACACAACTAGAAATTATATAGATTGATTCATAGAAGAAAAATTATACCGGTAGGAAGTAGTAAAGCATTGAGAATATATATTGAAAAAGTGATCTTCTTTCGTCAACTGTACTACTATTCGAATATTTTGAATGACTTCTACAGCTACCTTCAAAACATAATTTAAATGATTATGTCATCAATAATATAAATAAAGAAACATCAAACCTTGCTGGCGTTTTCTAAAGCTTTTTTATCTTTAATCAAAGAATCAATCGTCAGACGGTTTTGAAGAAACTTTCCAGTCATCATGAATAAAACAAAAATGAGCATAACCAATGTCAATTGCCAAGAAAAGACCAAACCAATAACAGTAGCAGTACCAAAAGCGGCAATATTTTGAAAAATAAAACCCATACATGCACCAGTGGCACCTTGTATTGCTGATGCTTCAGTTGCTAAACGTGTACATAATGCTCCTGTACTATTTTTTGGATCATCAAAATATGCAATTTCTTGAGAAAGAATAGTACGAAATAGTTTTAAACGCGTTCGTTTTGTAAGTGCTTCACCGGAACAAGCAAAACAAAAATTCTAAACGATCAAAAGGGCTATTGATCATCGAAACAAATAAACACACTTGTAAAAACATGGCTGTAAAGTAAAGAACTCCAAAGGCAACATATAGAAGAACATAGAGAAGTACATTTTCTCTTTGTTTTTCTTCAGTACATTGTTGAAAAACCTTTAAAATAATTCGATTTTTGAATCAATTCGATTGAAAGATGCATACTCCAATGAACTTGCTTAAAAGAAAACCAATTCCTGGTACAATAGCACCAGTGCAAATACACGCTGCACATCCAATCATAATAAATATCCATTCTGGTGAATTCATTTTGAGCATAGCGAAAACAGCATTCGACTTTTTCTTCTTTAGGTCACTGTTTTCTTCTTCGAAACTTTCGTACAGTTCCTCATGGATATACTCAACATTTGTCGAATCTCGCTTTTGTTCACTAAAACGAACTGACTGTGTGGATTGTTCGTCAGTTATATGCAGTTTTTGTGCTTCAACCAGTTTATAATATGTGCCACCAATTCGCATTAACGAATCATGATTGCCTTGTTCAACAATTTCACCTTTGTGCATCACAACAATTTTATCAGCATTACGAATAGTTGAGAGTCGATGAGCGATGACAATTGTTGTTCTATCTGATAAGAAAAGATTTTGTATATCTTTGCAGTTCTATGTAAAATACTTTTAGCAGCATGATTTAATGCGTCTTGTACTATTCTTTCGCTTTCGTTATCAAGTGCACTAGTAGCTATAAATTCAATAAAAATCTTTATGAACTTTTAGATAAAAGATTTCATTACCCTCGTCAAGAAGTAATATTTTTGGATCGGAAATGAGTGCACGAGCAATAGCTAAATCAATAAACGATAATAAGGAGATAAACAACGTCTGAAAAAACAAACGATTTCTATTACCAATTCTTTGCTTTTGTCCACCTGACAGTGCAGTACCTCGTTGTCCTACCATAGTCTCATATTTCTATTAGATGAAACATCGAAAGACAAAGAAAAACCAACAGGATTGATATCTTACTTCAGGCAAATTCATGATAAAGTCATGTGCATTAGCTATTTTAGCAACTTCATGTACTTCTTCATCGTTAGCAGTTTGTTTTCCAAGTAAAATATTTTCACGAATAGTTGTTTGAAACAAAACTGGCTCTTGGTTAACTACACCTATTTGTTGTCGTAACCATTTTAAATTAAAGTCGTTCACTGGGATTCCATCGATAGTTATTGAACCCGAATTTAGATCATAGAATCGTTGTAATAATTGAATACACGTTGATTTACCTGATCCTGAAGACCCAATTAATGCAATTGTCTGGCCATGTTTTATATCAAACGATAGATTATGGAGTACTTTAATATCTGGTCGTGATGGATAACAAAAATGAACATTGGAGAAATGAATTTCACCAACGAGATTATCTTTTTTTAGTGCTATTTCTGAACTATTGTGTGTGATGGAAGACTGATAAATGATAAAAGTGGAGAAAATGATAAGAAATATCATTTGTTGTCCTTACAGAATCAATCATTTTCCATATGGTACCTACAGCAACTTTTGCCTGGCTGAATGCTTGGAAATGTGGACCAATTTCACCCAAATTGAAAATGGCAATGAGAACTGCAAGGAAGACCTAAGAAAATGGTAATCAGTTTTTAAAACATCTATACTAAATTATTATTCTCATAGAAATAACTAACGATATAGACATCGCCAATATTATAGTTTTCTTCAAGAATTAATTTCGTTCCATACCAAAATGCTATGAAACACAGAAAACACATATTGCTATTAAAGCAAATCATTCGGAAAACGAAATATACTTACTCAATGCGTAGCAACAATAGACAATAAACCATATCATACCGATCATAATACCATTGATAATGCTTTTTTGAATGTTTCTCGTCTTAGCACAATCTAAGAATTTTTCATACCTAAAACAAGATGAATGTTATTCAGTCTTCATTATAGATAATCAAACCGTTGTTGTTCTTTCTCTTGTCCGTTGTAACATAAAACAGTACGAATCGAACTAAACACTTCTTCGGCCACTGCATTCGCTTTTCCATTTTCTTCCAGTTCCATTTTTGTAAGACGCATTCCAAGCTTCAAATACAAAGAGAGAATATGTGTGTGTGTCGTGAATGTCCGAACAGCTCTACTCTTCCTGATATTGTTGAGCTGCATTCAAAAGATTTACTTTGGAAAAAAGTGGTGTTGAGATAAGAATCATTGATGATGTTGATAATACAACCAGCGTTAATTTCCACCCTTTTGCAAAACCTACATCATTAATATATTAGAAGTTTTTCTGTGTTTTAAATCAACACTTACCGACAGCAAATCCAACAATGACCGAAGCAAAAAGTTGTATTCCCGAACCAAGTTTGTCCCCAATACCATTATGAATTGTATCGATATCATCTGTCAAATGTGTATTAAGTTCGCCCGTCTTATGTTTATCGAAAAAGACAACTTCTTCTCTGAGAATCGATCGAAATAGGGTTCGTCGAATGATTTGTGTTTGTCGTTCAGCTAATATTCTCCATAACGTAGCTTGAATATAACTTAAGACAATTGAGGAGAATCCAATAGCTACCAGAGATAATGTTTCTCGTTGGGTCTCGCTTTTAAAGTCAGAATTGAAGTTCGTCAAATTCAATGCAGTCAAATTACATACCCTAAAAAATAGTTATTTTTTCTAAAATAAAAATTTCGTTTTTGTCCTTACGAAAATGTTTGATAAAAATTGATTGATGTCAATTCAACACCTAACGGACAGTAATCTTTGGAAAGCATTGTAAAATTAAGTGAGCACAGTTGGATCGTTCGGTTAGTGAACGTATTGAGAAGATTTCCACTGATCAGAAGGAGCATCGGCATAGCAATGCCATTGCCAAGAGCAGCGATTGTAGCAAATAGTATATATAATACATCGATCAGTGTCGCATACCGAAACTTAAAAATGCACATAGACATTCTTTATTAAAATAAATCATATATAAAAGTATCTCACCAAATTCAATATGCTCACTGCTTCGGTCGATTTCTTCTCGTTCTGTTTGTTATGTAGCCGCTGTAATAGATTTTGATGTTTATTGATATTTGTATTTCTGTTGTCCGTAGAAATAGTGTGGTCTTCCATCGAATACTTTCTGTATAACAAATGGATGTCACTTGTTATCGTTCTTCCTTCAAAATTTAAGTGTAAACATACAAATCATTCGATTCATTGTCGATCATTGAATATTGCTTATTTTGTTAATATATGCAATCTGCTGATGTTTATGCGTCGTCATTATATTCGCACATCAATTAGGCAATCTCATATTTTTATCTTTCTCATCTAATTACTAATTAGTTTTCGTTTGTCAACTCATTTACAGTCGTCCACACTGCCCTTTTTCGGTAGTCCTACTTTAAACTTGTGGAATATATCATATTACACATTCAGTTTGTATTTTTGTTTGACTTTCGTCGTCCAGTCTATAGCGATCAGCTTTGAATTAAGAACTGGCCTTCTTTATTCATTTCGAAATGATTTTTATACTAAACTGTTTAAAATGGTTGTGGAACAAGTTATACAACATTATCTGCGATACACAAAATCAATTCGTACGAGAAATAAATGAAGAGAAGATAAATCATGAATTGTAGGTATCGTCACTTTGATCAACAGCGCGCGATAGATCGTAGAAACTTCCGAGGAATTATATATTCTTTTCTTTCAGATAAATTTTTGAAAATTCTACTCTTAGTTCCTTTCTATTTCTTTACATATGAAGAAAAAATAAAGTGAGACTTATTCTCTAAAAGATCAGCCATAGTTTCCACTTTTTGAGTTTAGAGCCGCTGATTGTATTTAATGTATCAATTATATCTAATTACCCCCCATTATATTCAACATTCACATTGTGTTGAATATATTTATTATTATTCTTTACTTTCCAATTAGCCGCTAAAAACACATGCGATCGTGTCATAATGAGAGTCATACCGAGTTCATTGTGGCCCCGGTCGGTTAAGTTCGTTTTCTGACGACTGCTTTGTCGTCAGATTCCGGCCGGAATGATCGACCTGGGTAGTCATATCAATAAGGTAATATAGATATAAATTATTATTCATTGAACTAAGAAAACAGATTAGAATTTTCCACTGTTAATAAAAAAATATTGAGAAGTGCAATATTACTACAAATTTCATCAGTCTAAACCGTAAAGATGTTGGCGAGGCTGTTGATATGATCATCAATATGAATCTTCTTTTCTTCTTTATAAAACTAATTATAGACATTCGATAATTCCCGATCGTTTCAACGATGATGATATCGGTTGTGTAAAGTCGAATTTACCACTGAAGAAACTTGGATCGTGTGCATTAGAGCATATTTTTCAAGGAGAAATTAAAAAAGAAGAAAATTGTGATAATTTCGTCGCTCAAGGTTTACATTCATTGTGTGATCTTCCCGATAACGTACAGATCATCAAGAGACTTGGGAAGGAAGACAAACATGGAGTTTATAGGCTAAAGTTCGCCATAAAAGATGTCAAAACAGGCAAAGTTTATCCGAAACGATCAACAATGTTTCCAAAAACATGGTCAAAAGAGAAAATCATACATGAAATCGAGTCGATTTTGCTGAAAATTGAAAACGTATCCAATATTGGTATTGATTGTGTTTCGGCTGTATCACCTAGTGGAGTACTGGTCAAGATTATTTTTGAGAATGGAATACCTATGGTGGTTTACCCAATGATGCAGAGAACAAATACTTTCAATTCTAATTACCAGAATTATATATAACGAAGAAAACCTTTGAATATGCTGTGAGCATTTACTGACGTCAATAGTTTCTATGAAAAACTCATTTTAAATCGTACCGTATTAAGCAAATAAAATGTGATGATTCCTGTTGCGGATTGTAGTGTTGTTCTTTTTAAACTGTAAAATAAATTTCATTTCATTCTAATTCGTTATTATACTTGAAAGAAACCAGTTCAGTTGCCTGTTGATACAGAGTTATTACATCTATTCAGTATGATTTCGTGTTTATACTTTTAAAGAAAACTAAGATGCGAAAACGAGCAACGATGATTTAGCTTCAAAGTTCTTTGACACGATAACGATGCGGAGCGATTTGAATGAGATCATCAGATATATTGGCTATTTTCAGACTGGATAACGTATTGATGGTCGGTTGAGAAATTGGAAAACCCCAAAATTTGAATAAAGGTACAAGATTTTGTTGAACTTGCCGAGAAAAGGTCTCAATCCAATAGTCAATCTTTTCTTGATTACTCGATAGATTTGGTTTTATTCTTTCATAGTGAAGAAAGACGAATTTATAACTNAAGTTACGATAGTACGAAAAGTCTACTGACCTACAAATGCTACTTGTTGACCTAGAAGAACATCATTAAAATTCGTAGTAAACAAAAAAGGATATAAAAATACACACCAGCCTTTATTTTGAGTTTGAAGTTGTTCAAAACGATTGTTTCAGATCGAGTTGGATATGCAAACTGGACATTGTCAAATTCGAGTTGTCCATTGAAATTAAGCTTATAAAACATAACATAAATAATCTGAAATTTACAACAATAACCTACAATTGTATCGCCGTCACTCGATCCGTTATTGATTGAAGGAGTTCGAGCAAATAATTTCATGATCTTTTCAGCAGCAATTCTTGCTTTTCCATAATCTGGAATTCTAAATGAAATAAATCTCTCATTTAATGTTAAATTCATTTTTAATATTTACAATGCAGCAGATAGAATCACATGTTCAGTACTAAATAAAATACAATTGTAAACTCTAGAAAATAGATACTTTGTTTGTAAATAGAAATTCTATCTTCTTACAATAGAAGATCTTCCAATGAGATTGTGCCATTGGAAACAAGTGTAGAACCAAATGAAAACATAGTCGCAGTAATGAAATAACCAATTGAATTATTCAATGAAAAGAAGATACCAAAAATATGCGCTCGTGTGATTGATGATCTATGAACACAACTAGAAATTATATAGATTGATTTATAGAAGAAAAATTATACCGGTAGGGAGTAGTAAAACATTGAGAATATATATTGAAAAAGTGATCTTCCTTGGTTAATTGTACTACTGTTCGAATATTTTGAATGACTTCTACAGCTATCTTCAAAACATAATTTAAATGATTCGTCTCATCAATAATATAAATCAAAAAATATCAAACCTTGCTCGCGTTTTCTAAAGCTTTTTTATCTTTAATCAAAGAACCAATCGTCAAACGGTTTTGAAGATACTTTCCGGTCATCATGAATAAAACAAAAATGAACATAACTAATGTCAATTGCCAAGAAAAAACAAAACCAATAATAATAGCAGTACCAAAAGCGGCAATATTTTGAAAAATAAAGCCCATACATGCACCAGTGGCACCTTGTATTGCTGATGCTTCAGTTGCTAAACGTGTACATAGTGCTCCTGTACTATTTTTTTGGATCATCAAAATATGCAATTTCTTGAGAAAGAATAGTACGAAATAATTTTGAACGCGTTCGTTTTTTGTAANAACGTGTACATAATGCTCCTGTACTATTTTTTGGATCATCAAAATATGCAATTTCTTGAGAAAGAATAGTACGAAATAGTTTTAAACGCGTTCGTTTTGTAAGTGCTTCACCGGAACAAGCAAAACAAAAATTCTAAATGATCAAAAGAGCTATTGCTCATCGAAACAAATAAACACACTTGTAAAAACATTGCTGTAAAGTAAAGAACTCCAAAGGCAACATATAGAAGAACATAAAGAAGTACATTTTCTCTTTGTTTTTCTTCAGTACATTGTTGAAAAACCTTAAAAATAATTCGAGTTTTGAATCAATTCGATTGAAAGATGCATACTCCAATGAACTTGCTTAAAAGAAAACCAATTCCTGGTACAATAGCACCAGTGCAAATACATGCTGCACATCCAATCATAATAAATAGCCATTCTGGTGCATTCATTTTTAGCATAGTTAAAACAGCATTCGACTTTTTCTTCTTTATGTTACTGTTTTCTTCTTCGAAGCTTTCGTACAGTTCCTCATGAATATATTTAACATTTGTCGAATCTCGCTTTTGTTCACTAAAACGAACTGATTGTGTAAATTGTTCTTCAGTCATATGCACTTTTTGTGCTTCAACTAGTTTATAATATGTGCCACCAATTTGCATTAATGAATCATGATTGCCTTGTTCAACAATTTCACCTTTGTGCATCACAATAATTTTATCAGCATTACGAATGGTTGAGAGTCGATGAGCGATGACAATTGTTGTTCTATCTGATAAAAAAAGATTTTGTATATCTTTGCAGTTCTATGTAAAATACTTTTAGCAGCACGATTTAATGCGTCTTGTATTATTCTTTCGCTTTCGTTATCAAGTGCACTAGTAGCTGTAAATTGAATAAAAATCTCTATGAACTTTTAGATAAAAGATTTAATTACCCTCGTCAAGAAGCAATATTTTTGGATCGGAAATGAGTGCACGAGCAATAGCTAAATCAATAAACGATAATAAAGAAATAAACAACGTCTGAAAAAACGATTTCTTACCAATTCTTTGCTTTTGTCCACCTGACAGTGTAGTACCTCGTTGTCCTACCATAGTTTCATATTTCTATGATATGAAACATCGAAAGATAAAGAAAACCCAACAAGATTGATATTTTACTTTAGGTAAATTCATGATAAAGTCATGTGCGTTAGCTAATTTAGCAACTTCGTGTACTTCTTCATCATTAGCAGTTTGTTTTCCAAGTAAAATATTTTCACGAATAGTTGTTTGAAACAAAACAGGCTCTTGACTAACTACACCAATTTGTTGTCGTAACCATTTTAAATTAAAATTTTTCACTGGAATTCCATCGATAGTTATTGAACCCGAATTTAGATCATAGAATCGTTGTAATAATTGAATACACGTTGATTTACCTAATCCCGAAGAACCAATTAATGCAATTGTCTGCCCATGTTTTATATCAAACGATAGATTATGGAGTACTTTTATATCTGGTCGTGATGGATAACAAAAATGAACATTGGAGAAATGAATATCACCAACAAGATTATCTTTTTTTAGTGCTATTTCTGAGCTATTGCATGTAATGAAAGACTGATAAATGATAAACGTGAAGAAAATGATAAGAAATATCATTTATTGTCCTTACAGAATCAATCATTTTCCATATGGTACCAGCAGCAACTTTTGCCTGGCTGAATGCTTGAAAATGTGGACCAATTTCACCCAAATTGAAAATGGTAATGAGAACTGCAAGAAAAACCTAAGAAAATGATAATCAATTTTTTAAAACATCTATACTAAATTATCGATTCTTATAGAAATAACTAACGATATAAACATTGCCAATATTATAGTTTTCTTCAAGAATTAATTTTGTTCCATACCAAAATGCTACGACACACAGAAAACACAGATTGCTACTGAGCAAATCATTCGGAAAACAAAATAGACTTACTCAATGCGTAACAACAATAGACAATAAACCATATCATACCAACCATAATACCATTGATAATACCTTTTTGAATGTTTCTCGTCTTGGCACAATCTAAGAATTTTTCATACCTAAAACAAGATGAATGTTATTCAGATTTCATTATAGATAATCAAACCGCTGTTGTTCTTTCTCCTGTCCGTTGTAATATAAAACAGTACGAATCGAACTAAACACTTCTTCGGCCACTGCATTCGCTTTTCCATTTTCTTCCTGTTCCATTTTTGTAAGACGCATTCCAAGCTTCAAATATAAAGAGAGAATATGTGTGTGTGTGTGTGTCGTGAATGTCTGAACAGCTCCGCTTTTCTGATATTGTTGAGCTGCATTCAAAAGATTTACTTTGGAAAAAAGTGGTGTTGAGATAAGAATCATTGATGACGTTGATAATACGATCAACGTTAATTTCCACCCTTTTACAAAACCTACATGATTAATATATTAGAGGTTTTTCTGTGTTTTAAATCAACACTTACCGACAGCAAATCCAGCAATGACCGAAGCAAAAAGCTGTATTCCCGAACCAAGTTTGTCGCCAATACCATTATGAATTGTATCGATATCATCTGTCAAATGTGTATTAAGTTCACCCGTCTTATGTTTATCGAAAAAGACAACTTCTTCCTTGAGAATCGATCGAAATAGGGTTCGTCGAATGATTTGCGTTTGTCGTTCGGCTAACATTCTCCAAAACGTAGCTTGAATATAACTTAAGACAATTGAGGAGAATCCAATAATTACCAAAGATAATGTTTCTTTTTGGGTCTCGCTTTTAAAGTCAGAATTGGAGTTCGTCAAATTCAACGCAGTCAAATTACATACTCTAAAATATAGTTATTTTTTCTGAAATAAAAATTTCCTTTTTGTCCTTACGAAAATGTTTGATAAAAATTGATTGATGTCAATTCAACACCTAACGGACAGTAATCTTTGGAGAGCATTGTAAAATTAAGTGAGCACAGTTGGATCGTTCGGTTAGTGAACGTATTGAGAAGATTTCCACTGATCAGAAGGAGCATCGGCATAGCAATTCCATTGCCAAGAGCAGCGATTGTAGCAAATAGTATATATAATACATCAATCAATGTCACATATCGAAACTGAAAAATGCACATAGACATTCTTTATTAAAATATTTCATATATAAAAGCATCTCACCAAATTCAATATGCTCACTGCTTCAGTCGATTTCTTCTCGTTCTGTTTGTTATGAAGCCGCTGTAATAGATTTTGATGTTTATTGATATTAGTATTTCTGTCGTTCGTAGAAATAGTATGATCTTCCATTGAATATTTTCTGTATAACAAACGGATGTCACTTGTTATCGTTCTTCCTTCAAAATTTGAGTGCAAAATATGCAAATCATTCGATTCATTATCGATCATTGAATATTGCTTATTTTGTTAATATATGCAACCCACTGATGTTTATGTGTCGTCATTATACTCGCACATCAATTAGGCAATCTCATATTTTTGTCCTTCTTATAGAATTACTAATTAGTTTTCGTTTGTCAACTCATTTACAGTCATCCACACTGTCCTTTTTCGGTAGTCTTACTTTAAACTTGTGGAATATGTCATATTACACATTCAGTTTGTATTTTTGTTTGACTTTCGTCGTCCAGTTTATAGCGATCAGCTTTGAATTAAGAAATGCTCTTCTTTAGTCATTTCGAAATGATTTTTATACTAAACTGTTTAAAATGGTTGTGGAACAAGTTATACAACATTATATATGATACACAAAATCAATTCGTACGAGAAATAAATGAAGAGAAGATAAATCATGAATTGTAGGTATTGTCACTTTGATCAACAGCTCGCGATACATCGTAGAAACTTCTAAGAAATTGTATATTCTTTTCTTTCAGATAAATTTTCAAAAGTTCTACCCTCAGATCCTTTCTATTTCTTTATATATGAAGAAAAATAAAGTGATACTTATTCTCTAAAAGATCGGTCATAGTTCCCACTTTTTCACTCTAGAGCTACTGATTGTATTTAATGTATCAATCATGTCTAATTACCCCCCATTATATTCAACATTCACATTATGTTGAATATATTTATTATTCTTCTTTGCTCTCCAATAAGTGGTTAAAAACAAATGTGATCGTGTTAATGAGAGTCATACCGAGGTCATTGTGGTCTGGTTGGTTAAATTCGTTTTCCGACGACTGCTTCGTCGTCATGTTCCGGCCGGAATGATCGATCTGGGTAGTCACATCAATAAGGTAATATAGATACAAATTATTATTCATTGAACTGAGAAAACAGATTAGAATTTTCTATTGTTAATAAAAAATATTGAGAAGTGTAATATTACTACAAATTTCACCAGTCTAAACCGTAAAGATGTTGGCGAAGCTGTTGATATGATCATCAATATAAATCTTCTTTTCTTGTTTATAAAACTAATTATAGACATCCAATAATTCCCGATCATTTCAATGATGATGATATTGGTTGTGTAAAGTCAAATTTACCATCGAAGAAACTTGGATCTTATGCATTAGAGCATATTTTTCAAGGAGAAATTAAAAAAGAAGAAAATTGTGATAATTTCGTCGTTCAAGGTTTACATTCATTGTGTGATCTTCCCGATAACGTACAGATCATCAAGAGGCTTGGGAAGGAAGATAAACATGGAGTTTATAGGCTAAAGTTCGCCATGAAAGATGTCAAAACAGGCAAAGTTTATTCGAAACGATCAACAATGTTTCCAAAAACATGGTCAAAACAGAAAATCATACAGGAAATCGAGTCGATTTTGCTGAAAATTGAAAACGTATCCAATATTGGTATTGATTGTGTTTCGGCTGCATCATCTAGTGGAGTGCTGATCAAGATTATTTTTGAGAATGGAATACCTGTGGTGGTATACCCAGTGATGCAGAAAACAAATACTTTCAATTCTAATTACCAGAATTATATATAACGAAGAAAACCTTTGAAAATGCTGTGAGCATTTACTGATGTCAATAGTTTCTATGAAAAACTAATTTTAAATCGTACTCTATTGAGCAAATAAAATGTGATGATTTCTGTTGGATTGTAGTGTTCTTTTTAAACTGTAAAATAAATTTCATTTCATAAACTTGAAAGAAACCAGTTCAGTTACCTGTTTGTACATAGTTATTACAGGTATTCAATATGATTTCGTGTTTATACTTTTATAGAAAACTAAGATGCGAAAACGAGCAACAATAATTTAGCTTCAAAGTTCTTTGACACGATAACGATGTGGAGCGATTTGAATGAGATCATCAGATATATTGGCTATTTTCAGACTGGATAACGTATTGATGGTCGGTTGAGAAATTGGAAAACCCCAAAATTTGAATAAAGGTACAAGATTTTGTTGAACTTGCCGAGAAAAGGTCTCAATCCAATAGTCAATCTTTTCCTGATTATTCGATAGACTTGGTTTTATTCTTTCATAATGAAGAAAGACAGATTTGTAACTCTTCCAATCAAATTCACGCGCCAGTTGAGCATAAATATGAAGAGCAAGAGACGAATCTTCTTTCCACATTGTAAAATTTGCTCCGTTTTCAATGTATTGACGTGTATTTGATATAGCCTCTCTGTTCCACGTATGGATTCCTGGACGAATGTGACATATAGTATCTAAGACATATAAAGTGAAGATGTTTGAAGTCACTTCTGTAGTACCATCAAATGCTATAGAAAATAAAGAATTAAGAAAAGGATATAAAATTGAATGACTTACTCCACCAATCTCGTTGCAAATTATGCCCGATTTCATGAAAAATACCCCACGATCCATTCTTTTTGAGAAAGTTCGTATTAAAAACAAACTGGTCAGATTTAGGATCAGCTATATTCATTTGAGTTACTATCGGATAACCTGAATCTAAAGAAAAGCTTTTTAAATAGTTTTCATTGAACCTACTTACGCATGTAACCAACTGAAGGTTGTATATCGGCAACGATTCGTTCTCGATGGGTTGGCTTAGTTCCACGAAGATTGTGACTGGCCAATATTACTGAGTCCCAAAATTGAAGTGCAGCATCCAATTGAGTCTTTGTCAAATTCAATACACTTCGAGACGGTAAATTAAAGACTATATGACGACCAGCAATATCAGTCCAAGTTCCTTGAGCATGACGTTGTCGATGACGCCAATTGACTGCTCTTTGTGCATTAGTTAGATCATACGTTGGTGATAGAATAATATTATGTAAAGAAACAGTGATTGAACATCCAGAAGCATCTGGACTTTCAAGAAATAGAAGACCACCGTACTGTGAACTCATTTGGATACGTTTGAAACTCAATGATTTGCTCAGAGAAATCAGAGGTGGTCGCCGTTGTGTCTCATGATCCTGAAACGATCAAGGAAAAAAAAAACAGAATAGAAAGTCTATGTCAAGTAGCAAACTTACAACTAAGTTGTCAGTGTGACAACCGATGCGAACTGACCATCCAGAGCCACCCGCCTGATCCAATACATCGATTTTGATGGGCGTATTGGGAGCTACATAGTATCCTAAAAGAGATTGGTATTTAGAAAGAGTACACGTAGTGAGAAGGAACGTACCAGTGGAGTGCCATTCACTTGTATTCGATTCAACGCGATAAGTAACGTTTGTTTCCATGTGCAGTGGTTGTTGAAAAACACCAAGAAGATTACTGACATCTAAGTGTAAAATATAAATCTAATTTAAAGACATGATGAAATGTTCCTACCTAAATGGGATCCAGCAATACCATCAGAATATGAATTTCCACCACCACCGATACTTGATTTCAGAAAACACTTGTGATCTAATCGATTCCAAGTGAAAGCATTACATCTGCCGTCGCTACAACATTTAGCATAACACTCTGCAAAAGTTGTGTTTGCTATTGGCTCATCAATATCATTTCCCCAATAGTCCCAATTTTCTTTTACGTTGAAATCAGAACACTTATCTGAATCGATCTACGAATATTTGCAAGTAAAATTCATGTATATTACCTTTGGATAGTACAAGCGGAACTAGTCGCCAACTCTGAGCTGTTGAATTATTTTCCGACCAAATTTGAACATTTGTTTCATCATTTCTGACATCTAGTACTTTGCCAGAGGATGCATGAATCAACTTATATATTCCATCTCCAAGTGATTGTAGACGCCATTTTTGTGCATTTGTTTCATTGTCTATCCAGATTTGAACATTGGTACCATCTGAAGTGTGACCTCCAGACACATCTAACACTTTTCTACTGAATGGATTAATTAACTTGATAGTACCATCATCATTCGCATTGATCAACCAGATTTGATTTTTACCTTTGTGATTTTTTAAGATCTGAACATTGGCACCTCTACTCGTACCTGCACCATGAATATTCAAACACTTGTCAGAGGCGATATGAATCAATTGATAAATACCACCAAAAACAAGCTCATCGTCACCTAAATAATATTAAAGAGATAGTTGTGGCTGAAGGAAAAGACAAATACTAGTTTTTTTCAAGAACAGATTTATTATACCTTTAGAATTAATATTGAATTTTTGTACTCGATGATTTCCCAACTCAGCGACGTACAGATTGCCCTGCCGGTCGAATGACAAACCAATAGGTGTACGAAGTTGGTTTATTCTATTTTCTTGATTATTTTCGTCACTAATGACACTTCCCTTTGTGGCTCCCTTCATCCAACGTACAATTCGATTATTTCTCATATCAGCTACATAAACACTGCCCAATTGATCAACAACAATTCCTTCGGGATTACTCAATTGTGTAAGTTCATTTCCTTTTCCCAAACCACCAGCCACAACAATGCCTTGTTTTGCATCTTTCACCCATTTCATCACACGATTATTGTCCGCATCAGACACGTAAACAGAATAATCGCGATCGACGAATATGTATGTTGGAGAAGAGAGTTGATCAAGACTATTTCCTTTTCCATTTCCACCTGCAACTACTATTCCTTGAAATTCTCCTTTTCCATATCGTCGAACTTCATTGTTTACATCATCAGAAATATAGAGAGAACCACTATCATCCATTGTTAAACTCCAACAATGGACATTCGAGATGATTACTTTTCCATTTGTTCCGTTGTGACGAGGCCATTGAACAACCCTTTTATTACTTCTATCACAAATGAAGAGACTATCTTTCTCTTTGTCAATAATTACATCTCTTGGACTAGACAGTTGATCGAGTCTACTTCCAGCTCCATTTCCACCGGCAACTACTTGCCCACTGGTCGCACCAGATTTCCATTTCATAATACGATTGTTCGACCATTCAGCGACATATATGGTTTCATCATCATCAACATATAGACCTAATGGTTGATTGAGTTGATGATTTTCTTTGCCTGCTCCATTTCCACCAGCCACAATTATACCATTGTGTTGCCATGTAGTATTTGGATGAATAGCAATCAAATTTGCACGCAATGGAGTATCTGAAATAGAATAGATCAAATGAAGAATATTTCTTTAACATTTACTTTTATTTTTTTTGTTATTAATCGCAACGTTTCCTTCCAACGCAGTAATTCGATTCTTCAAATTCTTCAATTCTTGTTCATATTGAGATAATCTATCTGTAAGATTTTCCACAATCGTTATGAGATGTTTCACTTTATCGTTTAGTGCTGTACAATCTTCATGGCTTTTATCAGCCACGGTGTCAGCGAATATGGAAATTAATCCTCCAAACAAGATCACAATCAATAAACCAAGGTGCACTGAATTCGAATACATTTAGTCTAAAAAGAGTTTTCTTTATAATCAATAACAAGGATCATTATACTGTCAAAGTGAGTCGTAAAATACGAATCTTCCTGTTAGTGTTGTATTTTATTTGGTAGCATCACAGGGTTTCATATAAGGTAAAATAATCCAGTTCTATCTCGCGTAGAGCCTTGATAGATGATGATAAGAACTTTACTTGACTTATCTTTCAAATGAAATTTGATGCAGTAACAGTGAAAGTATTCGATCAAATACCAGAGAGTGTGAGGGTGAGGATGACATTACTTAGATTTTATCTAATAATAAAATAGATTGAATGTTTGGAGAATATGTTCGGCTACATTTCGGAAGTTAAATAGCGTTCTCTCTGGACAGGTGTTCAAGATAATGTTTTGTTCTCACCTACCACATTGACTCAAATCGTGCCTTCTCCTGATTCCAGCTCTCGCGGAAGTATCCAAAAATTTTCATTTATAGGCTGCAAGATTTACCTATTTGGCTAAGAGATTTGGATAGCAATCTATAGTTGAAATTTCAGCGAGTTCAAGACTTGAAGACTATACATGACAATAAAACAACATAGCTAGTCGTTTTTCTTCAGACTCATCTTTAAGCGCGTGAGCCAAGAAACTATGATCAGTTAGGAGTTTTACTTGATCAAATGAGTTGCTAATCTATATCGATATTTCTGAAGATGAGCATTATCAGATGATGCTTTTCTCAGCCGCTGTCTGGTCTTACTTCATTAGATTTTAATACACTTTGGCATTATCTTTACTGTGCTTTTTGTGTACCCAAAAAGTGAGTATGCTACTAAGATCGGTCAGCGTGTCCGGCCGTTTGTTTACACGATAACTTTCGATAGAAGAATTAGATTGCGCTGAAATTATCTACACAGCATCATCTCAGTCGAGTTCGAAGATGAGCCTGATTGGTTGTCACGCCTCAACCATTTCCCTCCCAGAATCACATTAACACAAAGGCAGCTAAAAAATTTCATTTATTTGTTTCGAAGGCTTGTACGAACGAACATGAGTATGAGTGATATCTTATTTAGAAGCATCAAGCTTTACCAAAAGTACTTATTTCTTGCTTTTTCCTTACGACAAATGATCTAAAGATACTTCGAAGCGATGAAGAGTTGAAAAACATTTCAAAGAAGTTTTATGCATAAAATTCCGCTTGATCCTGGCCCTTATTGAACCCAGGTTTAGTATGCTTCTGAAATCTGTAGATAGTCGCATCTTATTTCACACTATTCATCGTTTTTTTAAAAAAACGGAGACGTGTTTAAAGGTGAAAGGTTATCCGCTCTTAGGGAGTTACGATTTCATTTTCGCGATGATCTTTATTTCGAAATGCACGCTAAATAAAGAGAAAGATAACAATTCTGAAATCAGTTCATAAAGTTTTCGACAAATGAGAATAGTTCTTGAGAAGTCAAACCTAATTAGATATTTCTGCTATTTTTCGCTATGGTGTATGAATGAAAGTATTGTATGTTGAGCTACTATTTCAGTGGAGCGGGTAATGCGAGTCACTCTCGACCAGCGTTATTTATTGCTGTTAGTGTAGTCAAATTTGACTGAACCAATACGGTATCAGCGTACAGTACCACATGCACCGGTCTTGAGTTCATATAATTTTTCAGATAAGTGAGGCTTGATATACCAGCTATCGACAAAAAGTGAATCTCCTTTATTCAAATAGGGTTTCATCAAACTCGATCATCACCATGGAACCAGATTTCCCAAAGTTTGATCTAGATCAATATCTGTAGACAAACCAGTGTGTACTGTTTGAATTCGGATCGTCCCTTCCAAAGAATGAGTGATTCATCGACACATAAGCTTTGTTCGGAATAACAAGCGATTTAAATTTTGTCCGCAAATCATCGATGACTGGTTTGATTTTATGTAATTCGTGATCGTTGAAATTTAAGTGTTTCGAAAGCGTCAGAAATCTGTCTCCAGCAAATAATTGACCAAACATAGATCTAATAATCAATGAATCAGTTGGCCAGTAATCAAGAATCTTATTCTTTTTATTTACAGACATAAGCATAATTATTCCAGTTTATCATTTAGATAACTAACTATTTTTGCGTTTCGTGTTCGAAATCATGGATAGAACTTTTTCCTATTGACTACGATTGTTACTTATCTCTATCTTAAAGAATTAGTTAGCAGAGATGGCTATCCTATGAAATAGCTGAATTTTTTAGAAGAAACAACCTCCTAGAATTCTCAAAGATGGACTTTGACTTAGATTGAGTTCTTTGAGAAGCAAATTATCGAGCTAAATCTCTTTCGGTCATCGAGTATTCTCTTCGGTCTTATTCGATGATGAGATAAACAAGAAAAAAAGCAGTGACTTGAGTCATGTTCAATGAGATGCTCTCGGTGATGCTTGGTCAGCTAGCATCTGATGAATACTAACTCCAATTGATTGAGTCGCTCATAAAGTCGACCATTTTCCTTCACCAGCTGATGGATGACTTCGGAGAAGTCTGAAACAAACACAAGAAAAGATTCTTATGCTACTCAATCATGAAATACACAGAAACGTCTTGTAAATGAAACCCGTCAGTCAACTAAATAAAGAAAGAAAGTATTCTGCGTCGAACTTACAAACTGCGTCCACTTTTCTCAACTTTGAGCTACTTGTAAAAACTAGGCGATTCGAACTCGTATGTCAATTCTATCAGTTTGTTCTTACCATCTTTCGGCGATTATCTCTTTCATTGCACATGCGTTTGTCTTAACAATTATTTCAGTGTTCGAAAGAATGGTTTTTTGTTCGTTAATGGTAGACTGCTCGAATGAATGATGGGAAGAGGTCAACTATTGAGTTCGACATCGTCGCAAGAACATATATATATACGATTGTCTAACACTGGATGTAGAAAGAGAAAGAAGAAAGAACAGTTCTGTTTCAAACTCATGGAAGTAAGCATTTCTCTCGAATTCTCTCTGGAACACAATGTCATTAAGTAAAATAGAGGAAAATGTCAACACTCATAAAAAAGCTGATGATGGTATTCGGTGGGTGTGTATTGTCTCGGTCTCTTCATATTTTCTCTTTCATAACGCGTGTTTTGTAAATCAAAATCAACTGTCTGAGTTTCATTCGCATAAACAGTTTTTTGAATCAGCGTATCTGAAATAAGCGAAAGAAGGCGTTATTATTCTTTGGATAGATCGAATTGATTACTCACCAATGGCAATAGCATTTTTTAGAATTTTCTAATTCTAATTGTGTCGTGACCGTTTACAGCTGCTAAACCAATGCGTAATTAGTATCTCAGTGTCAAAGCAGTTGTAAAATCGTATCGAAAATCGAAAAAGAAACTGTCGAATTACAGTTTGCACGCTTCACTATTCTTTACTTACCACAAGATTTAATTCCTCGTCGGAGTGATTTCGACGTAACCTTGGTCATGGTCGCATGGTGGAGACTACCATTACACGAGCAACATCACGACAACCAGTAAAAGACGAATACGAACCAGACGGGCTATCATGGTCCCCAACAACACTACGAGAAAACGAATCACCCATACTAGTGAACCAATCAGATTTGCTGGTAATCTAAGAGTTGCGCAACAAAATGTTTGATGAAAGAAAATAATAAAATCTTTTCAAGACCTTCGTTGGCGGAGGAGAAAAATGATCGACGGCTGTTCGACAACCTGGACGAATATAACGAAAGTCGAGGTTTAGGAGTTGGTGACGTTGTGTAATGTTGTTTGATCATATAGGCCATTATATCTGAAACAAAAGAATCTTGAATGATCGTTCAAAACCTGAATTTATGGAAAAGATTGTTAACGGCCACTAAGCTTCGAAAGACCAGTAGAAGGATAAATCAGACGAAAAAGAGTAAGCAAGCGAAGATAAAATACATACCCAGAAAGAAAAGATAAATAATCATATAACACAGTAATTCATTTACTCCTTGAGTTCTTTCTCTTGTCCATGTTCATTCACTGAAGCTACTAATCACTGATAGCGTGTAGCACGAATCTACGTTGTGTTAGAGTTAGAGAAATCAATCGATTCATAGATATACAAGAAATGCCAAATAATAAATCGTGCTGAGTTGTGTTTCTTAGCATGATGAAAAACGTCGTGATAATGAGAAGAAAGATGGCATAAACGGCTCTTCTTTTTTTAAGACTGTTCGAAGATTTATCTTTCTTCCAGCTTCAAATCGAAATGCGCAAGCTACTCAACTTATTTCCGTACGAGAAATACACGTGTTTGTATTATTGCTGGTTGATATCGTATGTCGAGATAGACAGCGGTAACGGTCATCATTGACTACTGACATCGATCATGAGTTAGAGAACTGTCTTCAGTCGATTTCAGTGATAATGACCTGGTATGGAAAACTACTGTACACATCATTCGAATGAATAAGTGGTCGTTTTCTCACATCTGTTAAACTGATCGAAATATTCGTCGGAGAAGGAAAAATGAAAACTCATTTATGAATGATAAGTAAAGAATTATTCTGCAAACCAATTTCAACGTAGGAATTCGGCTTGATTTTATTGAACGGAAAAGCCTTCGATAGCAATGTTGATGAGGGCACATTTTACAATGTTTCTTCTAATTTTGGAATTTCATTCAATTGTGCTTGTCGGCTGTTGATGGTCGATGTCGCTGATGGATTATTCACGGGAAAAAGAAGTGAAAGTCTTCGTTGTTCAGCTTGCGATGTTAGGAAACAGAACCTCGAACAATCGATTGAGTTAGAACCGAATGTCGCCATTCCTAAGCTTGTTCGCCATGTTCTTCTTCATCTCATCCTAATTCTTTATCATGTTGGATTTTCAGCCCGAGCAGTTTATCAATGATTTTTAAAAGTATAATCGTAATTAGAGCTGATCAGAGAACGGTGATGGCAACAGCCATCGATTGAACAGCAAGAAGATATGAACTATGATCCTCAAAAAATAGTCCATCTCGGCCGTCTGGATTAAAAGATTTTTGACCAAAAGATTCAATGGTAATCGATCCAACAACACCGGTGATTCTATCGTAGAATCAACCAGACAATTCCACTATCCACAGCAGATT
Organism: Adineta ricciae; assembly: GCA_905250025.1. Taxonomy (NCBI): domain Eukaryota; kingdom Metazoa; phylum Rotifera; class Eurotatoria; order Adinetida; family Adinetidae; genus Adineta; species Adineta ricciae. The sequence continues at coordinate 34,863 of CAJNOJ010000491.1, forward strand.
GTTGTGTAGTAACAACAGTTGAGATAGCTAATGGACCGTTTTGAGGAGCACCATCAAGGGCGGTCAAGGTGTCATTCACCAATGACGTCATCACATTTCATAAGTTTTACAATCCATGTCGTCTGTCTCCCATACCATCGCCTATCGGCTAGATCCTATCTTTCAAGATCAATCCGAGTCCGGATATAAATGAGATAAGTGCACCCATGAGGACTAATGAGGAACGTTTTTTCTCACTCAAGGTGGAATCGACAACTCTTTTACGGGGGCACAGAAAAGTAGCAAATATATACACCTTATTGATCAGCATTACATTCCTATTTATACAAATTTGATATCTCATAATCCGAGCTGGAATGTGTATCCGATTTTGCCAGTAGTACCTATAGGATATTGATGTATCAATGGACGCATTGGTGCGCGGTATTCCCTGCAAATAAAAGGTAAAATTGAAACAGTATTTTCATGACTTTTGCAAGAAGTAGTAGAACAAATAACTCTCTGATTTTTTATTTTTCACTCGAATGAAAATTACTTACCTGTGTCACTTTACTGCCTATATGTGGTCAGATCTCAAAGCTATTCAAACCGATAATATTTTACTCGTGTGCAAGATTGTAACTTACTAAAACTGACCTTTTTGGTACATCGTCAGCTTTTGCTGCATGTGTTGAGTAATTACTACCAAAACATAAATCCTGCAAGAAACTCAACACTATGCTCATAGAAGAAAAAGAAATTTCCTTTCTACTGGCATGTTAGTGAACACAATTATTTGAAAATATAGCAAACAGCTATTTCTCTTATAGCGGTAGTTGATGACTGCGGTGCAACAGTTTTTCCGTGAAAGTATTGCTCTAGAAAAATTTCTTGCTTGTAATCTATAACTCACCATCAAAGCTTTTCTTATGCTTCCTTTTCAGGTTATGAGGTTCTTGCTCAAATAATGATTCTTGTTCTGACTAAGATACGGCGTCAGCAATATTTGATATCTGAATTACAATCCGTGGCCACAACACTTCTCTCTTGTTTTTGCGTCCTAAATCGGTGATATTTTCTAGAGATCCATTGACGTTCGAATTTGAATTCAACAGATCCTCTCTTTTCATGTAACAATCGCATACAGGAACGAAACTTGGATGCTACAGCAGAGATGTACGTTCTGGTCCATTTTGTGACTGATTCGTTTTTTGTAATGAAAGGTTTTAGTCATCAGTGTGGAGCTAGCACGAAGAAACTGTGTGTAAGCTAAAAACTTTTTTCCAGAGTTTGTCCGGTTCATAAAACCTAGTCCATTCGATTCAGAATTTAATTCTGCATCGAATGGTGGTATTTTTATTCACCGGACAAACTTTGGAAAAAA
>CAJNOJ010000491.1:36283-60225 GCA_905250025.1 Adineta ricciae
TTTTCTTCGCTGTTTTAGATCTTGTTTTAAATTTATATGTTACTGATTGTACACAAGATAATAATCGATCAATTTCTTTCGTTATTCTTGAAGCAATCAAGGCAGGTATTACATCACTTGGAAATTTATCTGTTGGTTATTATATATCGCATCGAGGTTTTATTGATTTATATTATTATGCAATTCTATTACAATTTCTGTCAATATTAATTGCTGTTCTATTTTTTAAACATTCTTCGTCTTTGTCAATAAGAAGATCGTCATTACCCATAGAAATTTATTCTGATATTCAAATTGGAAATTCTTGTTGTTCAAAAATGAAATTTCCGAAAAAAAACTTGACAATTATTTTATTAATTTTATTTTCTTATCTTTTTTCTTTATTATCAAATTCAGCATTATGGTCAAATTTTCTATGGTATTTATTAAATAAACCATTTAATTGGTCATCAGTACAAATTGGAACTTACAATTCTTTACGTTCAATTCTAACTGCAATATTTAGTATTATTGGAATGAAATTTTTTGTCTATATGTCGGCTAATGATTCAATTATTTGTTCATTTAGTCATATTTCTTTCATTTTCTTATCTATATGGTTGATTTTTGCAAAACAAAATTGGCATTTGTATATAACATTATTAATAATTCCCTTTCTTGATTATCAAAATTCGTTAACATGGTCAATGATAACAAAATTTGTCACATCCAATGAATGTCATTTAATCTTTACGATTCTTACAATGATAGAAACTATTTGTACAAGATTAGGAGATGGATTTTTTAATTGGATTTATGAATTGACTATTAATCATTTATCATATTTTATTTTTATTATTTCTGCTGGACTTTCAATGATTCCGTTAATACTGAATATGTAATGAAATATATTTATCTATTAGTAATAATAATAGTCATGTTTTTTATTTCTTTATTTTAGACATCTTTTCATAATCAATCGACGATCATCATCATCAATAAATATCAATGATCATGAAAGAGATGATAGTGACTTAATTAATTGCGAAATGTCGGTAGAATTGGAACAAAATCAAGGTGATTTAATTAGTTTTCAATAGAATAATTACAAAAATTAAAAATTTTGAGTGTATAAATAACGAAGGATGTTCTATGTTTTGTTTCTCTGATATACTAACTAAAAGTTCGTGACCTGGAAATGTATCGAAGTGTCAGCGCATTATATTCTATTTTATCAACAAAATATGTTAAAAGGAAAATCATACGTTATTGTTCTCAATTTTTATACTTAAAAATATACGACATGATCGTCTTATGTTGCATTCCTCGACATATCCACAAAACATGAATATTTGAAAAAAATTAGACTTGACACAACTTTTAATCATTCATATAAAATAAGAGCGATATTATCGATGCTTCCATTATTATGAGAGGTAGATGTGCTTTAGCTATCTGAATGAAAATTTGCAAAAAAACGTGTAATAATTGGTATAGTTTCATTTGCTTGTCAAAAAGAAAAGTAATGAGCTTATACAGCTCGACGATGTTAAGATCCTGTTCAGAAATTTTGAATATGCATGAAAGCTGTCATATAAACGTTTTGAAAATCAGTAATTTTAAAACTATATTTCAACTAATAAATCCAAATAGTTTCCATATACGATACTACACCAAACTTTTCTCTATCCAGCTATATATTTTTTATGGAGTGTACGTAATTGCTTTTCTAACCAACTCGAAAAACGTGCCAAGATGTGACTGCGAGGCTTCTTCTTATATATATTTTATGCATTTTTCTTCAAACTAGGCTCAGTCTGTTGACCGTTTACATTTTTTTATCTTAATGTAAAGCGTAAGCACAATAAAGCCTTGATTCATCTATTGATTTAAATGCTTTTCATTAGCTTTTCATTCTGTCTTTTGCTTGGGCCTGCACAGAAACATTGAAAAGGTCAATATCTCAAAGGTACAAAAATCGGCGAAATCTTACCGAAAAACAATAATTTCCTCGTGAATGGTGGGTCGTTCTCGTTTGATATGTTTCGTATAAAAAGTCATCATGTGTTTTTTTCATTTACAGCCATTTTTACGATCCATATGTTCTCAACTGACGTGAATTATGAATGTGCAAAAGCTCAACATTAGAACTTCTCAGATACGACTAAGTTTTGAAACACGTTGAGAAATAAACAAAATGAAAACTACACGAAGCTTTGTCTAAGCACAGTAATCCAAGAAAACCGTCCAAAATCAACGTCACCATGCTGTATTATTGTTGTAGCTCTTCTCACACTATCACCCTCATATGTGTGACACAAACGGCGTCGGTACCGTTTGCACTTAGGCAACCGGTTCCTAACTACGCAGCTTAGTTTTTTTTCGATTCCCTCTAATATGCTTGCACAGTGTATCTTCAAAATTGTTCTTGCGGTCGACTCAATATTTAGGAAAAATGCTGAGACAAATGGGATAAAAGAGCTTGATTAAAGTGAGATGGAAAAGAGTATTTTGGGACTGTTGTTGCCAACCGCGACGATCAGTATTGATCCCATTCGTTGATGAATTCAGTCTTCTCGATGAGTCCATCGTGATCAAGATCGGTTGCATTAAAGTGAATCTCTTTGTAGTATTGATTCATAGGAGCAGTTAAATATCGAGCATATTCATCGAGGTCGAGAGCACCGTTTTGATTTTGATCCATCACACGAAAAACGTCATCAGGAGACATTGGTAGATCACGTTTTCGGCGATCTGGGCAGCATCCTTTCTTGCAACCGCAGCAGTCTACCCTACAAGGACCGCAGCCTTGGCAACCCCAAGGTATGGTCCATTTTAAAGCCGTCCTTGTTCGTTGAGGACAGCACTTGCTCCAAAGGAAGCCATGCGCCATTGAGATTAGAGCAATGGAACATAAGAGAAACAACAATGTAAATCTTTTAGTCATTTCACGTTTATTGTGATAGCCGTAATCGTGAAGTCGATAAAGTCAATTGCGAAAATAGATCCCTATATATATGTAGCAATGATCATCGTTTTGGGATTTCCCCATTAATAAAAATCTCGGGTCTCACGAAACACCAAGATAGTAGATAAAGAAAAGAAACGATTATTATGGATTAAATTCGAGAGAAAACGATACTCTTTTTATCCGTTCTTTCGTGCCGCGTGGAACATATTAACCCCTTAACAACTGTTAAGTTTTTTCGCTAACTAAAAATCGTTTTTTTCATAAATTTTACAGATTTATAGTTATTTAACTAATGAACCTTTCATTCATATATATATATTTTTTTGTATATATAAGATAGATGTTACTTTTAAATAAGATATAGAAAAATAATTCTTGTTGTACTTTTTTTCAAAGTCAAACGTTTTGTTTAAAAATTTAGTACGGTATGATAAATTCGAAAACATGGATCAATGCAAAGACCAACATTGCAAATTGAACATTCATATGTTGTTCCATGTCGTCTTCGATTACTTTGAGTTGTTGTATGACTGCAAACAAAACATCGTCTTCGTGAATGTTGTGTGGTCGAGCTAGAGGGAATTGTTGACGGAAAATGACGTCCAACTAAACGCACACGTGTAGGTTCAAGTGCTGTTCAACGTAATCTAATTGCTTGACTTGGAAGACCATGCAATTGCTTTCCAATAAAGAATAAGCAAGTGCTATAAGAAATTGAAGTTGTGTCATTATGTTATGATTCGTTTGATGAGTCTGTATTTTATATAAGTGATAAGAGTTCAGAGTAGCTAAATCTAATAAAATCATAAATATCTTTTTGTAATATTTTTTCAAGAGTTTTCGAGGAACACAGTAAGGTGCTAATTGTTGGTCGGCCAGATCAACCCCACCCATAGTGACATTGTAGTCGTGAACGCATACAGGTACTTCAATTTGTTTATTTCTTTTATGAACAGTCGTGACATCATCATTATGGTAAGTAGGCAACATTGTAACAAATTTCTTATCTAACCATTTCACTGCCGTTAATTTTTTGTAATACCGAACAATTTGCTCATTCTTATGAACCTTGATACGTTTGAAATCAATTGGAAGACCTATACAATTGGAACGAACTGTTCCAGCCGCATCTATCTTTTGTTTGATTAGTTGAAGAAAGAGTTTTGGTGAGGAATAATAGTTGTCCATAAAAATACAATGTCCTAAATCTAGGTAATCTTCTACTAATGTCAAGACGACTCGACTTGATAAGGATAAATCAGAAAAATTCTCTTTATAATTAGTATCAGCACCAGTGTAAATTATAAAATCAAGAATGTAACCATTTGTATCACATAACATATAAAACCTGAATCCAAATCTTGCTCTTTTGGTGGGAATAACCTGTTTCCACGATAAACGACCCTTGTACAAATGTAGACTTTCATCAACACATAATAATCTTCCAGGTTTATGTAATTTTTTAAACGATGAACGAAGACATTCGATAACTGGCCAGATCTTTTTCAATTTGGTATCCGGACCTTCATTCGTTTCAAAATGCAGCATTCTAAGTAATAATAAAAATCGATCAGCAGTCATTATTCGCTTAAATATAGGAGTTGATAATAGTTCATCAGTTGTAAAATACATTTGAAGTTCTGGTTTACGAATTATTCCTTGCAATATCAGTATACCAAGAAATACATTGAATTCTTTGGTATTTGTTGACTGCCATTTGTTGATACGTGAATACCATTGACGAGGTTTTGAAGTATTGCCTATAATTTCAGCGTATCGATTTGTTTCATAAACAATTTGTTTTACTAGATTTTCAGAAAAAATATAACTCCAAAATTCAATGGGAGTCTGAGCTCCATATGCTTGTCCTTCACGATTACTAGAAATCTGGAAAGGATCTCTCTTGAACTGTGGAAAAATTGTCCATCGACCAATATCAAATTCATTAGTGATATCACTATCACTGTTAGTAGTATCATCAGTGTGAAGTTAGCACGAACAAACGATATGTTAGGTTAAAACTTTTTTACTAAATATGTCCTGTCCATGAAAATTACACCAGTCGGTGCAAAATTAAATACTGAATCGAATGATGTAGTTTTCATGGACGGGACATATTTAGTAAAAAAGTTTTAACCTAACGTATCGTTTGTCCGTGCTAGCTTCACACCGATCATTGTTACGCAATTTTACATGCCGATGTCTCCACGGAAATTATTTTGATCGATATTGCGAACATAAAACACGCAAAATTATTGTTTTACCAATATTTTCAGTCACCATTTCTTCGATTGCAATTTTGATTATTGTAGGCACTGCAGTACTGATTATTGTCATGGATATTTTAAAATATTTTCTTAATATTAATCCTGCTGATTCAATACGTAAAGAACTTCAAGAGAAGAAGGGGAAATTATTAACTGTTGTACGATTTACATATGTCGATAGTTCTTCTGTGATGCAAGAAACGTATTTCTAAGACATTTTCAAACTCTTCGTTACAGTAAATAAAAAGAATATTTGAACAACTTCAATTATTTATTGTCACTTGAATAGTTCTGTAGTAGAGAAGAAATCAGACAGGCTCAACGTTCATCTGAACTGAATTGTACTTTTATACACAAGCAAGAAAATCATTCTAATGAGAATAGTTCTATTGGTTTCCATTATACGCCTCTGCGATCGCTTTCCACACACGTTCAGTGGCACCTTTCGCAATCACCTGTCGCTTTTCTGCTTCGTTCATCTCTTGACAAAATAATTTTTTGAATTTTGGTAGCACATGCGATCGATACCGTGTAACTTTGCAAATCACGTTCAATAGCTTCTCAGCACCTCCTTCGGTATTATCCTCCAGAGACTCTACTGACTTCTGACACATGAAATCATGAAACTCATTGGATGCGGCACTATAATTTAGCATTCTCATTTTCCAATAGCGAAAAGGTTTGCGCTTGTTCTGATAGTACCAAAGATCCCACTGGTCCCGACTTACAGGAACACGAATAAGTCTCTTTTGTATGTCATATAACCCATAGCCAGATGCATCGATAAATATATCTTGTACAGGATCGAAAGCTACCGAGTTGCAAGTAAAGTCCATTGTGATCAAGTTGTCTACAAGATCGTTGGAAATAATGTGAGTTTTGATTCTGTTCTCGGTCAGCTCAGGAGTCCATCTCACACTAAACGATTGTATCGGATTGCCTTCCATCACGAACTTTCCAGTACCCCATTGCGTTTTAATACCTGCTACTATTTCGATGGGCCCGAATCCGACCGCTTCAGCAATATCTTTCATAACTTTAGGGTGCTGTCCATAGGTAACATCGACGTCATTGATTCCCTTGAAGTCTTCCGTGAGCGCGTGACGAACGGCTCCTCCAATAAAAAACATCGCTACGCCGTACAATCTGTATGTCGAAAAAACAGAAAGAAATGTTGTTTTCACTCCTCTCTTATTCGCTGTAAGACCTTCGATGTTTTCTTCCAAAATTTCCACGAGGGGTTCGGAGAGATGCGGAGCGCTGAAGCAAATGCCTTGTCCTTTCCATGGGAGAGCAATTGGAATCCTGTCATCTGGGAATACTTGATCTTTTTCAACAAAAACAACTTCTTCTCTAATCGTCTGTACTTCATTGTCGTCATCATCATCAGAAACAAGATCCACACGTTCAGGAAATACGGCTATCTTTCCATCTTCGCCTTTACCAACGATTCTACCTCTACGCTTCTCAGCTTCTGGCAGTCTATATTCACATGGATGACCAGGTGACTCGTAGAATTCAATGAGGGGATTGCTCAGAATTGGTTCAACCATTTCTATCGCTCCTGCTTTCGCTATAGCTTCAGATGCAGCCATGCTCCAGTCAGTAATGTCATGGTCTTCTAGGACAGCAATTCGCTTTAGATGTACTGCCAATTCTGGGTAGATCTGTGTAGCATCGTAGATGCAGAAAACATGCCCACCCATCGCCAACGTAAACGTGGATTGCGCACCATGAGGAGCACACCGCAGTTCTTCAGTTCCCACAACGCAGTTTCCGAACACTGCTCTGGCTGCGATAATCTTGCACTGAGTTTTTTCTTCGTCGGTCCAAGTAATCTTGTTCGTCTGTACCGGATATACGATGGCGCTGCTTAGGTAGATACCTTTTCCACAAGGACCTCCATTACTTAACGTAGGATCAAAGTTTCGCTGAAGAATTGCATCGAGATTAGCAATTGAAGAACACCCGTGGAATCCATAAGCTTCGTGAATCTGAATACCTTGATCTGTCATCGCCTTTCGCTTTGCTGCGTAGGATGCCCATAATCTTTCATTGACGTTTCGTTCGACGCGGACGATCTGAAACTGCTCACTCAAGTGCCGCAGAGATCGATGAATCATCGGACGTAGCTGGTCCAATTCAGGACTTTTAATAACATAGAGAGCATCATGTAAATGAAATGGCAATGGCATTACCAAACGTGATGCTTGTCTCTCTTTCCATTCCAACACACGGCTCTTCATGTTCTGATTGGGGAGAAATCGCTGTCCAAGAGGTAGATTCGTCATAGGACTCTTGCCGCCATCTCGAAGCCACTGCTCAATAGCCTGTCGTTCGTATGTAAAACCGTCCTCGCACACTACTGGGTCTTGAAAGAGCGATAGCGTAATTGGGCACAATAGTTCTTCGGGTGGATCAACATGAGCATCGGAAGGTTGCATTAACGTGGAGAACATTCTTTTTCTAAAATAAATGTTGAAATATGTATAATATCATACTCTATGACAAATTTATCAACGAATAAAAATAATGCATAAGACTTTTCATCTTAATATACCATAGAGATAACGGCGAAAGAGATCTCTTATACTTTATCTTTATTGGATCATAAATTTGATGGAAAACATCACAGTATAGAAAACAATGTTATTGCAGTTGTTGATGTCAATCAACTGGGAATAAATACAGCTGTGTATAAAGATACAGAATCACACCGTGGTTAATTACAAAGACATTTTCATTCGGTCTTTTTCACAAAATAAAAATTGCGAAAAAGAAATGCAGAACGCAAAGCGAACAAAGATTAAATGCATGCGCTACCGAGGACGAAGAAGAAACAATAGAAAATATTAGTCATTATATTGACATTGAAGTTACGAAAGTCTCTTTTTCTTTGCAATATTTATCATTTGTATGAAAATACACGGGATAGATAATTCAAGCGCATGTATGTGTGAATATAAATATATCAATTAATCCTTACGTAGCAATATTCTTAATTCCCATGTAAAATAGCAAAGTTTAATAGAGAAAGAAAAGAAAAGAAATCTTTATTTGATTATATACTGCAGAGATATTAAATGTAATGATTAACATTGTAGATCACATATAAAAGAAGAAAATAATCAAATTATCACACTCGTGTCATATTTATTTTTATCCTCACCAGTTTTTGTTTCGTTTTTCATATGAATTATTTTATTTCAGAGTGAATTTTTACGATAAGGATGACGATTTAGTTAAGAACATTCAAAATTTCTTTAATTCTCCTATTTCTATTAATTGTATGTTTAATCCAAGCCGGTTTGAAGTATCTCGGAAAAAGTATAATCAATTTTTGTTTTATCAGTCGAACAGAATAGAATTGCAGTATATTTATTTAGTTTCGACAGAAACGAAAAATAAACATTTACTCTTGAGATCCAAAAGTAAATATTTCATAGAATTGTAAATCAAACTTTGATGATATTTTAAACATTTTTGTGAAATAACAATGAATTGAATTCAGTTTCGTAATTTGTGAAGTCAACAATACTTCCTGAAAAATGCCGAATGTAGAAGTGAATAATACACTGCTGGTCATGAAAATAGAACGAAATGTAAATGAATTATTTTGTTTCATAGAATTCTCGATGATGACAGTGAAAGTTTGAGTCTATATTTACTCTCATATCTTCAGTTAGATCTCTTTTCACGCTCAGCATCAACAAATGAATAATATTTTCCTTTTTACATATTTTTTTCCGATAAAATCTACGTAAAATAGTAAAAGTAATCGAAACACAGAACAGAGAAATCGAGAAGAAGCTAAAAATAATCTATAAAATGAGCAATTTTAGTGAGGTTTTAATCGAAAATCAGCAAAGAAGAATGAAGTCTATAATTGAGGATTAAATGGTACATATTTCTTTAGTGAAATAATATTGTTTCAAACACATATACTTTCACTGATTATAAAACGAGGAAAATGATTTTGATCAGTTTCATTTGTGTTATATTCAAAATTGTAACTAATCAAGAATTGCTCTCCTGTTTTTAAAGTGATTGGTTATTTACCAAGTTCAGTAGATGGTGCATCCATCAGAGACATTTCTATTATCCATAGCTGTCGCATTTCATCATTATTAAATGTATTATTTTCACAATCATGTATTTCAAAGTTTCTTTGTAATAATCCGCAAAATACGATATTAGCTATATGTAGTTTTAGCCCGAATATGAAGAACATCTTTTAGATTTGGGAGTTATTAAGAAAAAAAGAGGATATTTACCTCCGAGCTTCATTACAACTGTTGTTGTATCCAATGTTTGTGTCTCTGCATTGTAACGAAAAATAGAACTTAATTTTTGTCTAGATTATAGTATATACATCCAATTTGCCGTTCTTTATTGTTTACATTTCATTGATTGATGCATTTGAAAGCGTCGTGATGTCAATTAATGGAACTCATGAAAGGAGAATTTGCAATTTAATGAAATCATTTCGAATCATCATATTCACAGAAAAAAATCCTTTTGCATCATTGTAAATTTCAAGAAAATTACCAAATATAGAATTGAAAACCATGCGATAAAATAGGAAATAATGACGAAGAAAAAATGTACTGTATGAACATAGTAAAGTTCATTAGGATCAAATTTGTAATTATATTCTTATTGAATGACAAAAAGTCATGTCTGACAAGGCATGTAAAAGATTTCATTGTTAATTTAACTCTCATAAAGACTTGAAAGACTAATGGTTGATTCTTTTATACGGTTGAATAAACGGAACATTTTAACGTTAATTTTAAATCAATCTAAATATATCTTCTTTTGTATTTAAAAATCTTTTTTTTCAAAAGATTCATTATAAGATTTCTAGTTTGATATTTTTAAGAATTTGAATTCAAAGATAAAAGTGTTCTTCTTTTATGGTTTTGTAAATATTTCAGAATTGACTTCATAGAATTGATATTCTAAAGTAAATCTTCTGTTTTTGTTATGAAAAACTCAAGCAAGAAGAGATGAAGAGATAAATGCGTTTTTTAAGTTCGCAGCACGTCAAACGAAGAAAATTGCAGGTGAAATTATTCTAGAGAATGTATTTTCAGTTAGATGACATTTGTATTATCTGTGACAAAAGATCTTCGATGTTTATTTTTAGTTATTTCAGAGATGAAAAATGTGTGTCAAATACTTTCGTAAAGAACAAATACGTTTAAGACAATAAATTATTTTTATAGATAATTTTCTATTAATCAAAAATATTTACTAAAGTTCATCTCGCACTTAAAGTTTCAATTGAAATCAAATGCGATCTGAGCTACTTGCAACTTTAACATCAATTCAACCAAAAATATATCGATATGGAATGGTTCCATTCATACCAATTGGTAATATTATAAATTTAGTAATCTTTCTTCAAGTAAATCTCCGTACAAATCCTTGTTCAATATATTTTATTGCTTATTCAATTACAAATCTATGTTGGACTAGTTTTAATACGGTGACAAGTACATTGAATTATGGTTTTTCTATTGATATTTCAACATGGCCAGAATCAAATTGCAAAATTCGAACATTTTTCACTTATATTTTTGCTGATTTATCTCCTATTTTTTTTAACATTGGCCACTCTCGATCGTACTTTTATTACTTCAAAAGATCCAACTATCCGACATTTGAGTAGTGTTAAAATGGCACTTTGTTCAATTGGTTCCGTTGTTTGTCTATGGATAATTTTAATGATACCTGGTGGTATTTATTCTGATATTCAATATTCACCAACAAGAAACGTATGTACTGCAATCACAAGCAATTGATATGGACAATCGTTTCAAATCATCTATGCCGTGAATGATGGATTAGTATAATATCTATAATTCTCTTAATTCTTGTGTGAGTTGTTTCTCATCTTTAGAAGAATCAGTTAAAGGGAAAATACCTTGAAGATCTTATTGTGTTATTCTCATCTCGTTTAGTCGATGATCGATATTTGAGGAGGATGTGAATTAGACTAGGATCCTTGACAAACTACAAGACAATTCATATTAAACTTCGTTTTCTTTTCTTGATCTTTTCAGTTTAATAAATTTTACGAATGCACATCGTCTCAGACGACAAATATTTCAAATTGAAGAACTTACGATTTATTGTCCAAATTACAAAGAACAACAACTCGTCACTATGCTTCTTTCACAAGTTCTGTTCACAGCTGTCTCTTAATTTTTTTTTCCAATCTATTTAATATATGGTGTAATCAGACGATCAGTATCGAAAACATCTACGCAACATAGACAATGGAATTATTTGCCTATGCGACGGCAGTTTACATTTGCGATTGGCCAATTGGTTTTAATTTTTATCTGAATTTAATAACTACAACAACATTTAGAAATGAATTTGTACGAGTATTTAAAAAGATTATCCATTTGGGTAGATGTGATCGGGAATAATAATGAACTTTGATTATTATTTCTAAAAATATTGAGAGTGTTTTGCAAGAAACTAATCCAAATAAGATCAGAGAATTATAAAAGGCAACTGGTTTTATCGTATTCTAGAACAAAGTCTAACTTCGACGTAATTATCCGAATATATAATATTCTTTCTTTTGAACTCTTAGTTACATATCTCATTAGGTATCACTTATATCACTTGTCATATTAATGCAAAGTTTCTTTGAGGATTAGTATCTAGATTATGCTGATTTGTAAAATTTATTATTTTTTGTTGAAAATAAGGATGAAGAATAATAGAAATTTTTATTTAGAGACGAACGATACATATTTTGCGAAATGTGAATCTCTGAAAATCAAATAAAATATTAGATTTTTGTCAAAGGGATATTGAGCATCTTCAAAAAAACCTTCGTTTTGAAACCCAAGATTCGATTTGATGAAACATCAACACTCTAGATTCACAAAACAGTAAGAAGCAGTGACAGGGAGCATCAAGTAATGAATCAATACAAGATGAAGAAGACAAAAAGGAAGAAGAAAGATGGCGGAGACGATGCACCACTAGACAATATGAATATTTTGTCATCCGACGAGGAATTTGATGAAAACAGCATTTCAAAATATATGACATCGTTCAGCGTAATCGAAAGGACTGATATATTGAGAATTTGTCGAAAAATCGTGAATACCATTAACAAATCGAATATTCTTTACGAATTGACTTTGCAAATCCATAAATCAAAGATAGTTTATCTATTGACATGCGCATACGATGAAATAGTACTTATACGATGTTATCGAAATTGAGCAAATATCAACCGATAGTAGTTTATATTGTTATAAAATCACTCATAAACTGTTTTACAGTTCAAGGAAACAATCATGCTGAACGAATCATTAAAGAGGAATTAACAAAGTCATTCCATAAATATATTTATGAAAAAGAGAAAGGCTCCTTTCATTTTCAGAAAATAATGTTTAATAATGATTCTTTGAATCAATGAAACTGTTCTGAACATATGCTTACTGCATCAGTCTCAAACATATCTCTCTATCTCATATAGAAATGTGGATTAATCATCGTAGACTCTTTATCCACATGACATATTTCACATTGGACTTTAGTTCAAGCAACTGAGACATACTTCAAGATGATTTCCCATTTAGAACCCAATTATATTATCTTTTTTTGTTCATATCTACTCTAAGTAAAAATATACGAAAAAATCGAATTCTAATTGCGATCGATTTTCTATCACTCCAAAAACATCTATTTCTACCGACTTTTAATGCAATCTGAGTTCATTCAATTCGTACGAAAAAGTGAGTGATGTCATAATCTCACCCTCACCCGGTATTCATCCAAAAACAACCAATTCGCCATGTTAATCTATCTATGGAGTTGTTTTCGTGTATTATCCTGTAAAGCTGACGAATATGGACGGATCTCATTCAGGCAAGCCGTGCGTTAGTATATCGTATATTGTATTGTCTTGTAAAATGCTCAGATCGATGTGAATGTTTATGCGATTCAGAATCACCAAAACGGGGAAATAGTTGTGATCGACAGTTGTTGGAGATAGCAGTGTGTCGGGCAACCTTCACTCATGAAAATGTTTGAACAAGAAGGAATATTCAATGACTATCTATGGACTAATGACAGATTCAGATGAAATGGAAGATGATATTCTCTCTCTCTCTCTCTCTCTCTATTGGAGAAAATGAAGAAAGAGAATATCCAATTGAAACCTACATTGATCGTGCAATAAAAATATGTGAAAAGGATTGTGTTCAATTATGGTGAAATGTTATCTGATGATTGGTCAATCGTATTGCCACCTTGTATGAAAGAGCGAAAATAACACAAACAGCATTTAGTGTGTCACACAACAAACCATAGAGATTTTCGGAAAATTGATCTACAATCAGAACGATGTTCGAGCAAAGAAAACGTTAAACTACATCTATTAGAAACGGACGGAGTTTATGAGAGTACTGCTTATTTCCTAGATTAATTCAAATGTTCTCAAATGATTGAGTTTCGAAGAATTGGATGTGTCAATGATGTTGAGAAATACAAATATATTAAACAGCGTCTGAGAGTTTTCAAAATGACTCACCTATAAGACAAACAATAGGAGCTTTACTTGATAATGGAAATGATAGTGCTGGATTCTGAATTGTGTGATATTTTGTTCGATCAGATGCTTGAAGTGTCCAAAAAAGAATCTGATTTAGAAGAGAATAACACATCATTGGATGTTCATTCCGTTATTTCGTTCTCTTGAATTTCGTACCCATTGATATCTCATCCATAATCAATTGTTCGAGAGTCTTCTCTATATCGTCAACTTCAAATTGAAATTAAAACTGTTCAAAGAGCATAACCATGTTGCATGGTCATTGTGGTTCATTGGTTTGATATTTCAGAAAATGAACGATTATAATTTGTCTCTTGGATATTTCAGTCGAACTTGGAATATGATTGAGGTTTTACACTGCAATGAGCATCTCACAAACAAAACAAGTGGTCAATGCTTCAAATGTATCTCGAAGCGAAACTTCATTCGAGAGTCCATCTATTAAATACAGTACACATCAATCCATCCCACAGTTACTGCAAATATCTTTTCACATTGACTAATCATCAATTGTTTGACGGAGGCATTTATTCAAAAAAGAACTGAAATTTCAAGTTTTGTAAAGAAAGTCTGTTTTTAGGTGTGGAATCAGAATTAAAGGTCTGTTGTTGTAGAAGAAATCTTGACGAATGATTTAAGCAAGAAGGATAATATAAATATACATGTTTTACTTCCACCATATGGACAGTGGAATAAGATGAGCATAGTGATTCTCATCGAAAACTGTCATACTTCGTTGTACAGCTGTCATCAGTATTCTGGATTTACCTCGCAAAATCAGTTGTTTGAGTAATAGGAACTGGGCGTGTCAAATAAATCAACAATAGCCTGAAATGAAACATCGAAAGCGAGAAATTTATTTGGATACTTTCCCCTGAATAAACGAAACGGCTTTGACAGAACCAGCAAAATCTACACGATAGAGTGAAAACAGCGATGTGGCAAATAAAAATATTTCGACTGATACTGATCGATTAGAACTAAAAGTCTTTGAATTTCAAATTTCAATTCATCCTCTTCTGACATCAATCAATAGCGGTGAACTAGCTTTTGTTGAAAAACAACGTCCAGCACATCCAAATATTCAGTGGGGTATCCAGATAGTGTTGATCAATATCGTCGACATAAATTATTTGACAAGCCTAGTGAATAATGGCGCTTTTGTATACCCAAAGCGTTTTGGAAATGAAGACACAAATGAATTGAGGGCATGTAGACATTCTTCATGAAGACTATAACACTCTTACAAAATTTAGGCTCACAACGATAGTTTGTTAACGAACTTATCTAATAATAAATAGAAATACATCAATCAAAGTTGATTCTTAAAAATAAATTGTGACTTCGTCAATCTTCTTAGATATTAGAAGTCATGAGGCAATGCCTGCAGATGGCTATTGCCGATCAATAGTTACATTTATCATCGATAATTTCCATCAATCTCATTGTTGATGAAATCCCAGCAAATATCAATTTGTCGGTTCATTGTTGTCTCATTCCTCCAATGAGGGTGAGAATACATTGACATTTATATTTGATATTCTCAGAATGAACCGACAATCCATAAATTGAAGACGTGTTCTTATGTTCATTTCATTGGTTATGTATAATAATATTCACATAACGACCGGGAACAATGCGTCAGGTTAGATAAAAAAGAATATGCACGGAGTGAATAGGTCAAACGACGAACATGACAATGAACCGTAAGCGTGCACATGTTAATACTAGTGTTATTAATGAATATGATTGTTTTGTCTTAGGGACGACGAGCTTCTTGTTGTTATCAAATGAGCTGTTTTACCATCATATTTTCATCTATCTGTGCTCGATCGACATTTTCGAGGCATTTTATGAAACTGGAAATATCCGTCTAGCTTCTCTGGCTCGAATGTACATTAAACATGTTGATTTGGCGAGTGCGTCTATTGTTGCTGCACATGAGTGGATACGTTTCACAGAAGATCGAATTTTATCGCTTCGCATCAGCAGCGATCATCTCGATGATCGCCTTTTCCCAATTCTTTCGAAACTCGCCCGTGTCGATTTGTTGATGACAGCGTCACCAAGCAATGCACCGGATATCACTTATTTGATTACAATGAATAAATTAAAATCATTCTCGATTCGTTTTTCTCCAACCAATCGACCTAAAAGAATTCCAAAACTGGCGTCATTGATCTGGCATTCGGATTGTTCTGTAGAACATTTTTCTACTTGGAATTCATTCGTATTGGTCAAAAAAGATCTGTTTCCAACGTCATCATGCTCTTTGATGATCAATAAACACATCACTCGTCTGTCACTGGACTTAAGTCATCTTGGTCTTGCACTTGCGTTAATGCCATACGTACCTGCCCTTGAACACTTCGAGATTCGTCTATATGATATACGTCTACAATATTCAACGATGACGTCGGAATTTCTACAAGGACGAACGTGGAGCGCGAAAGTCAAATCGTTACATGTGATTGCTTATGATCAACTAGTGAATACAAAAAGCTTTTGCGGGTTTGTGAAGTTGTTCGCTTGCTCGCTTGAGCATTTATCATTCTACATTGGTACACAACAGTGTTATCTCATGCTTGGACGACGTTCATTTGAGCGACATCTTCTCTCTCATTTACCAAGTTTGAAACAGCTTAATTTCTGTGTCTACAGTGGATTGATGAATTCAGACGACGATCGTCGTCAAACATTTGACAGCTGGACAAAAACACAAGTCATTTCAATTTTTCACAGACGTCAAAGTCATACACGATTCACATTACCATTTGTCTTTGATCGGTTAGAACACGTTTGCAATGGTTTTGTCGAGTTTCATTCGAATATTCACTCGATTGATTTTGTTTTGTTACTTCCATCCGTGCGTATCATTTCTTTCGCTTCTTATGGGAGATTGACTCTCGCNGGATCGAAAGCTACCGAGTTGCAAGTAAAGTCCATTGTGATCAAGTTGTCTACAAGATCGTTGGAAATAATGTGAGTTTTGATTCTGTTCTGGGGCAGCTCAGGAGTCCATCTCACACTAAACGATTGTATCGGATTGCCTTCCATCACGAACTTTCCAGTACCCCATTGCGTTTTAATACCTGCTACTATTTCGACGGGCCCGAATCCGACGGCTTCAGCGATATCTTTCATAACTTTAGGGTATTGTCCATAGGTGACATCGATGTCATTGATTCCCTTGAAGTCTTCCGTAAGTGCGTGACGAACGGCTCCTCCAATAAAAAAAAAACATCGCTACGCCATACAGTCTGTACGTAGAAAAAACAGAGAGAAATGTTGTTTTCATTCCTCTCTTATTCGCTGTAAGGCCTTCGATATTTTCTTCCAAAATTTCCACGAGGGGTTCGGAGAGATGTGGAGCGCTGAAGCAGATGCCCTGTCCTTTCCATGGGAGAGCAATTGGAATCCTGTCATCTGGAAATACTTGATCTTTTTCAACCAAAACAACTTCTTCTCCTCTAATCGCCTGTACTTCGTTGTCATCATCATCAGAAACACGATCCACACGTCCAGGAAATACGGCTATCTTTCCATCTTCGTCTTTACCAACGATTCTACCTCTACGCTTCTCGGCTCCTGGCAGTTTATATTCGCATGGATGACCAGGTGACTCATAGAATTCAATGAGGGGATTGCTCAGAATTGGTTCAACCATTTCTATCGCTCCCGCTTTCGCTATAGCTTCAGATGCAGCCATGCTCCAGTCAGTAATATCAGGGTCCTCTAGGACAGCAATTCTCTTTAGATGTACTACCAATTCTGGGTAGATCTGTGCAGCATCGTAGATGCAGAAAACATGTCCACCCATCGCCAACGTAAACGTGGAGTGCGCACCATGAGGAGCATGCCGGAGTTCTTCAGTTCCTACAACGCAGTTCCCGAACACTGCTCTGGCTGCGATAATCTTGCACTGAGTTTTTTCTTCGTCGGTCCAAGTGATTTTGTTCGTCTGCACCGGATATACGATGGCGCTACTTAGATAGATACCTTTTCCGCAAGGACCTCCATTACTTAACATAGGATCAAAATTTCGCTGAAGAATTGCATCCAGATTAGCGATTGAAGTACACCCGTGGAACCCATAAGCTTCGTGAATCTGAATACCTTGATCTGTCATCGCCTTTCGCTTTGCTGCGTAGGATTCCCATAATCGTTCGTTGACGTTTCGTTCGACGCGGACGATCTGAAACTGCTCACTCAAGTGCCGCAGAGATCGATGGATCATCGGACGTAGCTGGTCCAATTCAGGACTTTTAATCACATAGAGAGCGTCGTGTAAATGAAATGACAATGGCATTACCAAAGATGATGCTTGCCTCTCTTTCCATTCCAACACACGGCTCTTCATGTTCTGATTGGGGAGAAATCGCTGTCCAAGAGGTAGATTTGTCATAGGGCTCTTGCCACCATCTCGAAGCCACCGGTGAATAGCCTGTCGTTCGTATGTAAAACCGTCCTCGCACACAACTGGATCTTGAAAGAGCGACAGCGTAATTGGGCACAACAGCTCTTCAGGTGGATCGACATGAGCATCAGAAGGTTGCATTAACGTGGAGAACATTCTTTTTCTAAAAGAAATGTTGAAATAAACATAATATCATACTCTATGACAAATTTATCACCGAATAAAAATAAAGCATGAGACTTTTCATCTTAATATACTAAAGAGATAACGGCGAAAGCGATCTCTTATACTTTATCTTTATTGAATCATATATTTGATGCAAAACAACATAGTATAGAAAACGATGTCATTGTAGTTCTTGATGTCAAATCAACTGGGAATAAATACAGCTGTGTATAAAGATACAAAATCACACCATCGTAAATTACAAAGACATTTTCATTTGGTCTTTTACACAAAATAAAAGTTGCGAAAAAGAAATGCAGAACGTAAAGCGAACAAAGATTAGAAGCATGTGCTACCAAGGAAGAAGAAGAAACAATAGAAAATATTAGTCATTATATTGACACTGAAGTTACGAAAGTCTCTTTTTCTTTGCAATATTTATCATTTGTATGAAAATACACGGGATAGATAATTATATATATATTATTGTTTTATTTACTGAAGTGTGTGAGTTGTCTCCACTCTTCTGTATCATGAACGAACTTCGTCCTTGTGACAGAAAAAAAAAAAGAAAACCGTATATATAGAACTGTTTCGATGATGATTACATTAAAAAGTTATTTTGAAAAAGAAATACGGATAAATTAAAGTAGCCACAATATAGAAAAAAGAAAAGACAAAGTTAGGTATACAGCAGGAAAAAAGAAAAGGATTGAGTGTTGTTACAAGATAGTACATTTAACTAGAGTGAAGGTATCCAGAAAAAAAATACAAGTAGATAGTAAGACGATTCTTTCTATATTCTCGTTGTGTCTAGTGAATACAATGAGTGGAGGAAAATGTATATAAAGCTAATTGCTATATTCAGTTATAAAAAGAAGAGATAGTCAAATAAGCAAGACTTGCAATTGAGTAAATGGAATAGATTGATAATATTGTTAATTGTTCTCCCTTTGTTTACAATTGTTCTTTTTTCTTTTAACCCTTTGGCTCCCGGCGACGTATATATACGTCCAAACATGATTATCGAACAAAGGTGCTTCTAGTATATTGTTTAACTTTTTGGAACATCTTTTTATCTTTTACTAAGTGATGTTAGACAAATGCCATGCATTTTTCTTTTCTCTAGACTTGTTAGTGTTATATATCGATTTCGTATTCGCTTTCTTTTGTTCTGTACGGTGACACGTATTATTTCTTATTCAGTGCATTCCAGTGTAATCACTTTTCTTCCGTTCTTCTTCGTCTAACTGCTCGTCATTTCCGTTCACTTATTCCACAAACATCGCAATCAAAGCAGCCTCAAAGAAAATGCATCGTTTATACATCTCATAACACTTGACGTGATACACGGTATTTCTGCGTTGATTGTGATGCTCCTCTATGCATTGTCGACTGCTTCAGAGATTATCATACAAAAATGAACTCTTAAGGGATTTTTCATACAAGAATAGTGTATCTTCCTAAAGAAATAAACATATCTTGAAAGATTTCTTGTAACAAAAATTCCGATTCTCTTTATAAAAAAAACCCGGGAGCCAAAGGGTTAAAGGAACAATTGATAGTTCTAGATTTTCAACGTTTCAAAATTGATCAACAATTTCTTTGTACGATTCTCTGTATCCATGTTTCGGATCCGACACCGTCGGAATCCAATGCGATTTCGTCACCAGGATTTTATCGGATCCGTCGAATTCCTGTAGGATCTGATAAAATTCTATATTGGATCCGATGGGATCCGCGTATGGGATTGTTCGACCTAGGATTTCGTTGAAATAGAATTTCATAAGAAGAAAGTCATTTTCCATTTTGGTTTCTAGATATCAATTTTACCGTCACTTCTAAGAAATTTCTTCGTTTTTGACAGAATCAAGAAAATGTCTGATCAACCTCCAACGAGATTATTCAAACTTGTTTGCAAACGGGCCGCAATGATGCGTCAACTCTATCGTAGTTCATCGTGGACAAAAAAACAGAATCGAACATGAATAGGAAAAAAACAAAAATCGCAAGGAAACAGTAGAATTGAAAAAGCTGTTCGGCAAACATTATCATCGATAAAAAAAGGCATGTATGCGGCCAATGCACGTAATTCTGTATATTTGAAATTAATGCTGTTTAAATAGAATGTATCTTGAAAAAATGTCGCCATTCGAATAGCATGGACAACATGGTTTTTTACTGGACCAATTTAAATTGTATTTCAGTGAAAGCTTTGATGTTTCTTTTTGAATGCTTGCCGTACCATTTCATGTAACCAAAACAATATATTGAGGATTTGTTTTATTCGATATATTCGTGTTTTCTTAATCACTGCGAATGTATGCATGCTAATGACAGTTGTTCTCATCCTCTCAATATTGGCTACTGTTTGAAAGAGAATTTAACCACTACTGTCCACGAATTTATAATAAACAAATGTTTGACGTTACTAGATTAGTACATCACAAAAGAAACGTTATATCCAATAGTCGTCAAAATCTTACAACAGATCGAATACATGGAATATTAGTAGCTTCTCATTTTTCCAAGTTCAACTCATTCATTATGTACACAACAAAGACAATTTGTTCACCAATCAGCACTATGATATGCCCTCTACCACGCAGTGCTTTTGTATATTTTAATCAGCACATTACTGTAGCGAGAATGTGCCTTATATCAATGCTTGATCAACGAACTGAAAGAACACGATCTACTGGAACTTGTGTTAAAACGAATCATTAGAAAATCGATGATATACCATTATTAACGGAAATTTCTTTGTTAATGTCAAGATACGCCCGACTGCAACAGAAAACAATTTTTAAAGAGACGTTTTTCCACTAAGAGAATGATATCCCAAACAAAGAAACCATTCTTTGCTTTTCTCTTATATCGAAAATAAGAGTTCGCGTGAGATTAACAAATTTTTTTCAAATCCCTCTTCTCTTTGGAGAATAATCGAAAGTGTTCATATGATTTGATTTCAAGTGCTCAAACAAGGATCAACAATCTATCGAAAATTCGTAAACGAAGCAGAAACTCCTCACAATCTCGACGAAGACGAATACAAATCGATTTGCACTTTCTTTCATATCAAGAGTTTGCAAAGAGAACCAATTCGTTTCATATTTGAATTCGATTTTCGAATCATCTGTATATTAGAACAATCTCTAGTCAAGAAAATCGTTTCAACGACAAAAGACTTATCGACGATTCCATTGTTCTAAACAATACTGAATAAATTATTAGATTGTTGATCTCAACAAAATTTCAATGATTAGAATCAGATGAAGATCCATCGTTTGAAAACATACAAATATTCATTGCTGAATGTGAACTCTCACAATTTCACGGCACAGTTAATAATAGAATATATCAAATATCGTTCATTCTTCCAATATTTAAAGAGAAAATTTTTTCAAAGAGATCTTAAAAGAAATTGTAACATATTTTCATCTGTTTTGAACGCTCAGCTCTCAAAAATTATAGATTAAAATCATTTATGGCTTCGTTATTTGATCATCTTTTCTTGGCAATAAACTAACATCTGGAAGAAAAATTAATTTAAAGATGACAAAGTTCACTTATTCACAGTGTTCTTCACTCATAAGTTGTGTTTAATCTTTCTTGTGCTACATAGAACAGGTATGTCAGGTAGATTATCTTCATAATTCAAATGAGTACTGATTAAATAAACACCAAAACTATTTCCTCGCAAATTCAGGTTATTCATATAATTAGTCAAATCTTTCTTCCAAATCAACATGGAATTCAGACGGGGCGACAATTGTCAATCAGACTCTCATTGGCTCAAGTCTATTTGATCTGTTTATCAATCAGAATAATATTCAATTTATATGCTGCCTCGAGACATTTTCGTTTTTCTTCAGAGAAATTCGAGTTTATTTGTAACAAAAGAATAAAAGATGTATGAAGACATATATTGTTCATCGTTGACCAGCATTGTAAGTGAAATCGCAGCGAATTCGATAGATTTTAGTTCAATTCTACGATTGAATCTATGTGAACAATGAGTTGATATTTTCATCAGTGAAAATCAAACTCTCTATTGTTCATTATCTGAACGACATCAAGTAATTTCGAAATCATTAATCAATCACTGGATTCATTTGATCATTGCTGGAGAATCAATATCAGCATTTCGAAATCTTAGAGAAGTCTTTATTGGTAAAACCAAGTCGATATGATTTGTTGCGGATTGTGGAAACAATCGAACTTAATCATGTCAACTAGATTCATTTCTTGGAAGAACAATTTCAACAATCAAACATTTGATCTGAACTGTCACAATAGAACTGCATTGGATAGGCAAGGTTATTGATTCTGTGTGTTGATTGGAATAATTATCGGATTATTGTACAAAATTTCAATGGTTTTCATTGTTTAGTTGATTATAATCAATCTACTACAGCTAATGCAAATCAATTAAATTATTCATCGAGCCTAAGTTTTCACTCGTTTAGAAATTGTTGCGTTGGTGATCAACGAGATCATCCAAATCAAAAAATCGGTTTGAATGATAATTTACAGATAGTTTCGGTAATTATCCAATGAACGAAACATTTCCGATGATTTATGTACCTACATAGAATGGCTCAGCTGCTAAGTTGACATACGATCATTGCAAATCTCTTTCGACTAAGAAAACATATTTCATTTGATAATCGTTCATTTACAATTAATTTGTGGTTTTCCGTCGTTGATCTAACAAATTTTTATGAACTTTTCTATGGTGGAGTTCTCCTTGCTGGAAAATACGAAACATCAGCAAAAGATCCATGTTTTTCTCCATGTTCGTCCCAAACTTCTTTGCATATATGACTCTTTAATCATGGTATATTTACCACTACAAACTTATCGATAAATCCATGGTATCATGCAACATTTCTATACGATTCAAAAGTTAAACAACAATGAATTGATTCATTCAAATGGTTTATTAGATGGGAATAGAACTGCGAATAATTTTTTTACTGTAATTGCATGGTTATTCATGGCTGGTAGTGAACCATTTGGTGCCAGAGTTGACCCAAATAAGCAGAAATCGTACGCATTATAGCTCTTCAACGTAATCCAATGAGTATACAGAGGAATTAAGGTACTAGCCGTGCACACGAAGAATTAGGAACTCCGTCAAAACGTTTTGAATTGCGAAAGTAGTAAAAGACAGTATTCTTAGAGGTTGTGAAGTTTTTCATTTTGGGAACATCTTATGCACAATGCAGGTCTCGTTCATTCACAAAGGTTTCGTTTAATTTAGCACTTCCTCGCTGTTCCTCTTCTTCTGCTTCTTGTTTATTCATCCATCTTAAAATGGTTTGAAAGCTTTTTTTTTACTATGGGGTTTTATAGTTAAATTGAGGCTGAAATAAACGTTTTTCTATCATTTTGTATGGTTGAAAAATAAACTTGTTGAAAATTCCCAAAGATTGGAAACAAGACTATGGTTACCGAAAATAAGCTCTGAGCGCGTATGGTTTGCTAGTAAAATTAAGACGGTAACGAGTCGCAAAACCGATCAATGTCATTTTATATGATTTTGCAGAATGA
>CAJNOJ010000492.1:1359-36317 GCA_905250025.1 Adineta ricciae
GTGCTTCTCTTTCACAAACTGACATCGACGCATTGTACCCATAAATAGTGACTGAAGCGTATGATATTTATGTTTGATACTTGAATTAGAAAGCAAAATGACATATGTTCGTGGCCCTAGTTTTCACTTTTGATCATATGAATTACTTCTGAAATATCGTTTGATGTGTGCTATCCTAATCTTTCGTTGTGTCATATAGACAAAATACATTTTGATTTGTTACGTAGAATCATGACATTCACATGCCAATGTAATCGATTTCAGTTTGTGAAAGAGAAGCACAGCTGGAGTAATACTTTTGACGACCGAATTTTGATGCTGAATGTATTACTTGTACATTCTTGTGCACACCCTGAATTTGGAATACCACTGGTAGAATAGCCACTGAACATCGATTCGAGTAGATCTGCCAACTTTCAGCCATTGTTGACAAGTAAATTACATTGTATGATTGACATTGATATAATTCCTCCGACTTGTCTAACTCGGAGAATTACTACATAGGACTACAACTGGGAACGCTTGAAATCATATTTAACATTAACAACGATATTGATCAATATAATATCGAGCAGTTGTACAAATACAAAATGAGTCATCAGTACTACACTATAGCATCCGTTCTTCTTTTTCTGACCGCTTTGAGTGGAAAAATAGCAAATACTCAGCAGGGAGTGTAAGAGTATGTCAGCATAATCGTATCTTTACTACTATTGGAGATATATGAACCAACATCGAACTGGTCAAACCGTTTGCTTATTATCAAAAAGATAGCACCCACTTACTGATGAGAATATTTGAGAGAAAATGTCGAGCGCTATATTCTATTGACAGTTGATTGAACTAAATATTTCAGCTGGAATGTTAGCTGTTGGCGGATATAATTTTGATGGCTCTACTGAAAATACTGAAAAGCTATACAGTACGTCGATAGGCGTACATACAATGACAGATAAGTGTCAATTGCTTACAGTAAATCTACAACGAACAGAAACGTCTTGACTTCTAGAGACGAGTACATTATATAATTCATTTATTTCGATAATTTATAGATGTTGATATGAACTATATCCGAAAGTACAAGATGTCTTCTTTTCACTTGATTAAAAGTGAGCAGTAGAACAATATGATATCTAATTGTTTTTGGTCTGTTCTGGCGATTGATCCCGAAGGCCAGATTTCTGATGGGAATCACTGAAATGCAGACGGAAATTAGGTCATTCTGTGTAAAATAAAATCTACAACATACTGAAGATTGTGTGTCAGCAATCGATTGGTTATATTCAACGACTTGAAGCTTTCTTGAGCTTCTACGAAATTATCTTGCGGATCATAGCCGAGTAAGTCACATGTCGAATTGATATCCATTCGATTAAACGTATTACGTGATAGGCCATGCACAATTGCAAATTTGAGAGCCGGCGGGGCGTCAATACACCGTTCAAATAAATGAATTGCATCGGGTTCGGATAGCCAACTGTCCATACATGAAACACCTCTCGATTGGTTGTTTAAAAACGAATATGGTAAATAGGCACCTATCCGAATTGCGATTGTCGAAAGTCCCTCTTGCTCACCCATGTAACATCCAAGCGCTTCGCCAAAACATTTACTTACACCTACAGAAAAGTAAAAAATTCTTTCGATTGTGACAAAAGTTATTCACACCGTAAAGATCTCCTGGATTCACTGGATCGGACGTTCTAATTTGCTTATTCTTAGTATAACCTGAAACAGCATGAATCGAACTCGCATAAATGACTCTTTTTACGCCCGACTTCTTCGCTGCTAAAAATATATTGTACGTTCTATAATAAAGAATGAAATATGACTGTAAATCGAAACCTGATCAATACCCGATAATATTATTTTGTAATAATGAGTCCCATTTAGCACTTGCATCAGCAATTGCAGCCAAATGTAAAACTGTATCGACCCCTTCACATGCCTTTAGCAAGGTTTCGAGTTTCTCCAATTCAGCCTCGATAACATCACCATGTGGTGTTATTGCTTCGATCACATTTCGTGGATTCGAAGGATGAACCTGAATAAAACTAACTGCATGGTCGATTTAGTATAACATACCATACAAACCATTAACCGAAGTTTATACTTCTGTTTATTAGCATTTTTACTGAAATAGCTGCCGATAGTGCCTGCTGCACCGGTCACAAGAACACATCGTGTTGTCGTCATATCAAAATGAAAACGCACTCCCCAGAATCCAATGAATAAAAAGAAAAGAACAGTATCGACATACAGAGGCACATGATATTTTTTAATGTACGTATAAGAAACAAAAAATATCCTTGGACGAACAGGTAAAATAGTATATATACATCATCACGAAATAATTTTTTATTCGTTCTTCTCAGAAAAGAGGTCAATCTCTTTCACTTCAACCAATACACAGGAGCAGTTGTTCGAAAAAATCCGATGAATCCCCCAAGAAAAAATGCTATTATAAACATCGATGAAATTGCCATGATAATCAATTTCGGTTGAATTGGACTGTCATATTTACAAATATTCCAATACAAATTCGGACATATAACTAAGCCACTAAGAATTCCTAATAGAAATCCTCCAATATGCGCCATATAATCCACTATTGGAATGAATATGCCTATGATTAATGAAGCAATGATAAAAATTCCTTGAAAAGTTAGAATGAGCCAGGGCTTCTGCAAATTTTCCCAGTTGCGAATCGTATCCATGAAATAAACAGCCAGAAGCCCATACAATGCTCCCGACGCTCCCACGCTAGCTAAAAGCAATATACGAAACGTAAAACAACAATATCACGTCTCATTCACTTAAAATATTGAGGAAGTCCAATTGCGCTTAGCAGTGTACCACCAATACCTGACAAGATATATATAATACTAATACGAATGGAATTGAATTTGTGTTCTAACATAATTCCTATTGCCAGTTGATTTACTAAATTTAAGACTAAGTGAATGATACCAGCATGCAAAAATATTGGTATAAACAATCGATAAACTTGATATGGAAAGCCTTTTAAGTTGTTGGTATTACATACATACCAAAGATATTCTTCGTATGTACACGTTTTATTCGTAAAGGATATATCTGAAGGACATGCAGTAATAGTACGTAGATCATCTTCTTGTGTTGGTTTCATACAAGGAACAAACTTCGCACCATTACGAGTTGATGTTAGACTCGATGGTCCAGCCATTGGATTTTCATACATTGAAGTTAGACCTTTATTATAAACAATAATATATATAAATAATGCTATTTGAACGATGGTGACAATGATAACAAAAGATGGAAAGTGAGTACCAGCTTCACGCGGTTGTTCATCAATAAAGATCTTTTTTAACGATATCATTGTCAACAACCGATCGAGAAATCAACGTGAACACTAAAACATCGTCGTTCTGTTCTCTTTACCATTCATCCATCGATGCATATGTCCATATCAATCATATGAACTCAAACTGTTGCGGTGTTTTACGACTTTGTTGTTTACAATAATCTGCACTTTAGTGCAAGCAAGAGAACGACAAATTTTTTCATTGCTCACTTCCTGTTCACTCATCTGCGTCTTCAAAAAAAAACTTTCTCTAATGGAATAATGAGTGTTATTAGATGTCGCATGATGACGCTGGCCTTTGCAGGAGTTTACTTTTTCTCTAGAGGAAGAAATACAGGAAGTAACGATGAAAGTTCTCTATATATATATATCCACATTTTCCACTTAAGACGTATTTATTCAAAGACGCACAATAACAGACGAGCGGTGCAAAAAAAAGTTTACGCCTAATAAAAATAGTAGACATAATAAACAGGAATTTCTCTGATGTAGTTTCATTATTTTCAGCCGAAGTATGTTGCATACACACGATTATATCACGCTATGTTGAGCAACACCTAAGGGTGCCGTTCGATAATTGAACACCATCCCATGATTTTCAAGAGTAAAACAACACACAAGTTTTTGTACCGATTGTTTGAAATGGCTTCGAATTGATGGAGACACTACCATAAAGATATAGAAATTGAATATATGACCAGCGTAAGCCAGTACGCCGACAATCGTCAAAGCAAAGTTTTCATATACTCGATAAGAAGTACTTTTTTGTGTTGATTCAGTTAACAGATTGTAAATTGTTTGTCCGGCATAGGCAACCATACCAATCATGCCACACACTGCTTGAGCACTAACCATGCGTGTGATTTGTTGTTGAATCTGCGTTCGCATTTCTTGTTGATGAAGCAATCTCACATTGGTATATGTTAAAATAGCAAAAACAATTGTTATAACAGCAGGTATGAAGCCAAGTAGAAATGGTATAACAAAATACGCCATATAACCTTGATAGATTGCATTACCAGAGAGCGAACATGAAGTAACATTCGTGGTTTTCGAAACATTCAGTTGATTATAGATGATTAATGGAATATAACGCAGAACCGAGAGAACGAGAGTGAACCAGACTGTAAAATGAGCGATTCGCACCGAAGAAAGTTGCCGAAGGCGTGCGTGATGGGGTGTTAATAGATATTGATCGATCATTGCCCAAGTAATACAAAATAGAGCGGTATTGCCGGACACTTGCCCAAAATATTGTCATAGTTTACACCAAACCAGGGATGTTGATGACGGATCGATGTTGATAATTGGCAAGAAAATACGGGAGAGAAATGAAGTATTCAATATAAATAAATCAGCAATGGATGCGGCGAGGAGATAAACAGATGATGGATTGTTTTTCAAGCGTTTCATCGAGAGAAAGATGAGCAGGCATAGAAGATTGCCAATAGTACCAGAAGCATAGAAGAACGAAGCGATATACAGACTGATTTGATTGCTAACAGAATTGAAATAATCGATGGACAACGAGGACATTTTTGATTCTCAGGCGCACTTTTACAATACAAATAAAGAAATAGAATTTTTTCGTAATAATTTATGATGTCTGTGCTCTTAACATTACACTAGTTTCGTGTAAAAAAAGTGTAATGCTATTTTCTAGAAGGAAACGTGCTCAAATGAGTTTTGCGCATTACTACTCATATAGAACAGTCCTTTAAAAAGAGCTGGACGTGCTGTTGACGTGAAAAGTCGCAAGTCTAATCGTATTTGATGGTTTTCTGAAAAAAATTACTTTACTTTCGCAGCGTCGAACTACGTCATCACCATTATCTCACTCACCAGGTATCGAATAGAAATCTTATTTGTTTCTTTTTACACACGCAGAGAATTTGCTGGATGAAAGGATCTCTACTTGCTTTAGACAATGTCTCAAAGGATTAAACAGGCGTAAAGAGATTTCAATATTAACCGAAGACGTCCGCTTCTATGAGTTTTGTATACTGAATTTTAAAAGTTCAAAATGGTATTTATTTTTATTCAACAACGCTAAATTAATTGCCAGCAAAAATAGATTAATGCAAGAATATATGTAAAAACTATTTCAGAATAGTCACACATCTTAATTCGACGTTCTTTGATCGAATTTCTGATGTTTTTCTCTGTTAACGTCCAAAAGAATAGATTTCAATTCATCATTCAGAACGAAGATAATTTTCTACAAGTTTTATTTATCTGGTTTAAAATCTTTGGTAAAAAAAAACATCGAATGAATAGACAGCGACCCTCCTCGCAAATACACAATAAGCTGATTGTGTCAATTTAGGAACGACAGAATATGAGAGTAGATGGGCCAGGCTCATAGATAGCTTTTCTTATACTATAGTATGAAACAGTAAAAGTGAATTATGACTGATGACTCGCTTGTTGACAGATTTGCTGTTTTGATTGTCTTCGATTCAATCATTTCTTCCGTTCTTGACTCGCCAAACTTCTGCTATTAAATATACATCAAAACACATTCCAGCAGCCGCTAAAATACTATATGAATTGAAGTACATTCCATCTGGCACCTGAGGATGAGCAACGTCAGCTGGAGAAGTTTGATTTTTAACCATTATAACATGACTTTGATAAATAATACAGCATAGGAATCCCTTTTATCCATTGTTGAAAATGTTTTCGAATCGATGAAGAAACGGCTATGTAGATGTCAAAATTGAATGCATAACCAATATAACCGATGGTACTAACGACAGAAAGAGCAACATTTTCATCTGCTCGATAAAGAGAACTTTTCAGTGTCGGTGTAGTTAATAAATAGTGAACCGTTTATGCATTGATATATCAAGAAAACCACTAACCATGCATTTTAATTGTTTTTGAACTTGGTTTCGTATTGCTCTTAGACGAGGAGATTTTACGTTCGTATACGTTTAGATCACAAATATAATTGCAATAGCGGCTGATATAATACCAAATGGAAATGGTATGATGAAATAGGTTACCTAATTTTGATAAACTACACCACTGGAAAGTGAACATGAAGTGATATTTCTAGTTTTGGAAGCAATCAGTTGATTATAGATGCTTAATGGTATACTATGCAAAGATGCGACAAGAAAAGTAAATCAAACTATACAATATGCAGTTTCAATTGTTGGAAGATGTCGAAGGTATGATGTTGACAAGTATCGATCAATCATTGCTTAAACAGTACAGAAGAGAGAAATGATAGTTGAGATATTATCGCAGTTTACATTATATTAGCGATGTTGTCGATGGACCGATCGTAAAATTTGGTAAGAAGACTCGAGAAAGAAATGAAGTGTTTAAGATGAATAAATCAGTAATGGATGTGGTGAGGAGATAAACAGATGATGGATTGTTTTTCAAGTTTCTCATTGAGAGAAAAATGAACAGCCAGGAAAGATTACTGATAAGATCAGATATGTATAAGGAAGAGTCAAGATACAAGTTAATTTGTTCACTAATGTAGTTCAGGTATTTCAAAAGTTTTTGAGTCGTAAATGATGTCGTGCGTTCTTTCAGTTATTAAAATGAACAAGAACAGAGGTATCTCTTCTCCGATAATAGATAATCGCGACAGTATACTCGTTTGATTGAATTAATCCATTTTCATCACAGAGAGAATAATTGAATTCTCCAAAAGGAATCAAACTTAGATGCATTCTATACACAACTACACATGTAAAAAACTCTTTGAATAGCCTTAAACACGGCAAACAAGAACTGACTATGTTTTTATGCAGGAGATGCCGAAGGCACTTTTAAAAGTGTCCTCTGTTACAAAACATCATAATAGTCGAGCGTGTATTATAAGTAAAAAACGTTGCTCTCTGTGGAAGTTTCGAAAACTTATACTGAGTTCTTGAACACAACTTTTGCAATATTCAACGGTTAATCCATGCTACTTATTTTCGATATCTTGCAATTGTATGAGAGTCTATTTTTATCTTCTGACGTAACCGCTAAGGTATCGAGATTGTACCTTGAAAGCATAAAAACAATCATGATACTCTTGTCGTGTCGACTGTCGATACTGAATAAGACATCACTTCTTTCCCACTGTCACACACGTCGTCAAAAGGCAGTCATTCCCGTCAAAATGCGTCAATGACATTTCCCACCTACATGCGTTCGTCTAAGGACAAATACTCAAACACAGTGAATACAAAAAGACTTCTGTATGAAGTAATTCAATTGACTTTATTTTTTTCTCGTTTCATTAAATGTTTCACGTACATAAACGATGCTAGATATCGATCAACATCCGGTACAAAACTGTACATATAGTTTCCGATGAATGCACCGCCAATCAGGTCAATTGTATAGTGCCCTCGTGTTCCAAGCAATCGTATAATCTGTAATAGATTGAATATGTCACATGCAAACGATTCCCAACGTCGACCGATTCGTTTGAAATAAGTTCGAAAGAGAGCGAGAAGAGAAACATGTCCACTGAAGAAGAAGAAGAAGCTAACATGTCGATGCGGTTGACTTGTCATCGAATCATGAAATCGGTTGATGATCGAATCAGGAAAGTCAACACTACTTGGAAGATACTCAGGAGAATACGGTGATTGGGTTAGCCATCCACAGACAAGTCGTAGAGTAAACATACCGATTTCAACCACGACCATTCCTGGCCGACCTTGACAAAAACCAATGTATACAATCGAGTATAAAATTAAGAAATAGATCCCGAGTGTATTGATCAATGCCAAGCAGTGATGTAAGTTCTGATGATCATGGAGGTAACTGTGCACTGGTTGTGTTAGCCGAAAACCAGCATCGACCATCGCGAATGTTTGGTTTACTGGACGATTGTCAGTGTGAGATTCAATTAATGCAATGATGCAAAATATTCCTAAGACACAAATAAATGCTAGTAATCGTAATATCCATACCATTAACCGTATCGTCAGTTGATAAAATGACTGTTTAACATTTTCTTCCCCATCAACAACATTTTGGGATAAATCGTGTTTCTTAGGCATCATACTCACTCAAATGTATACTGCACAAACATTACATGTTCTTTCTTGTCTGTTTTCATAGGCGATTATCTACCAATGTACGAATCGTATTGCTGATGAGTCATTGTAAGCTATAACTAACGACATCTTTTGCTGATTTATTTTCAATACTAATCAAACACAGTAAACATGATTTTAAAAAGAAGTTCATCGTGACGAACCGCAAGTCTTGCGATTGTGATAAGCCGGAGCAGTTCGATTGATGAACATCGCACCATGATTATGATAATTAGAACAGCAAACGAATCTTTTCATCCATCGCTGAAAGCGTTTTCGAATCGACGGAGAAACGGCTACATATACATAAAAATTGAATACATAACCGGTGTACGCAAATATACCAGTGATTGTCAGGGCAAAATTTTCATACGCTCGGTAAGAAGTATCCTTTTGCATCGATACAGTCAAAAGATTATAAATTGTTTGTCCTGTATATGCAATCATACCAATCCAACCGAATATGGCTTGAGCGCTGACCATGTGCGTGATTTGTCGTTGAATCCGCGTTCGCATTTCTTGTTGATGAAGAGATTTCACATTAATATATGTTAAAATAGCAAAGATAAGTGCTATTACAGTAGGAAGTATACCAATCAGAAACGGTATGACGAAATATGCGACGTAGCTTTGATAAATCAGATTACCAGAAAGCGAACATGTAGTCATATTAGTACTTCTGGAAACATTCGGTTGGTTGTAGATGATTAACGGTATGCTATGTAACAGTGAGCAGATGAGAGTAAACCAGACTGTGAAATGAGCAATTCGCACTGAAGAAAGTTGCCGAAGGCGAGCGTGTTGTGATGTTAATAGGTACTGATCAACCATAGCCCAAGTAGAACAGAATAGAGAGGTGATAGCCGACACATGTCCGAAGTATTGACGCATTTTGCACCAAACTACCGATGTTGAGGATGGGTCGATCGCAAAGTTCGGTAAGAAAATTCGAGAAAGAAATGAAGTGTTCATTAGTACGAGATTTGCGATGGATGCGACGAGAAGATAAATGGACGGTGGATTATTTTTTAAACGTTTCATCGAGAGAAAGATGATCAGGCAGAGAAGATTGCTGATAATACCAGAAAGATAGAAGAATGAGGCAACATAAAGACTGATTTGTTTGCTGACATAATTGAGATAGTAGATTGTTGACGAGACCATCTCTTATTTTAAAAGTGTTGTTTTAACGTTGTCTAAATGTGTAAAATGAACAAAAGTATGAACTTCTCTCTTTTTATATAAGCTTTGACGTCAAATCTCATGAGACCTCATTAATTAATGTGCATCGTTAAAGAGAAAAAAATCATGCAATGTATAGCAAGAAACCATGCGTGCGTTCAGACTGTTTTAATCACTGTTCTGCACTTTAAAACAACCAACTTTCTATAAAACGCAACATAATAAAGGTCGTTGGAGCGTGCTCTAGTATTCGGCCCACCTTTTAAACCATATAAATCTCTCTCTATAAATCCATTAATTGGTGAATACATTGTTTCATACGCGGCCAATGTATATAAGAAACATACTGTGTGTGATATGAACGCATGATCTCTCCTGTAAATTTTTTCACGCTGCGTTTTATAATTAGTATAATCAAAGGAAGAATTCCAGGGATAAATAGTGCACTTTTCACATTACTGTTCACCCTTACCGCCAAGTACTAAACTGAGCAAATACGCTGTCGAATTTGTACACAAATAGGTCTTCTAGTGCAAACACGTTTATTTAAGGTGTCAAATATGCTTCATTATTTCAAGAGAAAAACCTATTTTCCTACCGTTGCTCTACATCATCGTCGATTCATTATGAGGCACAGAGGAAGACATCGATTTGTTTGTCACACATCTGAAGATCACTGTTCTACCATTGTCTCAAAAATGCATCCGTAGCGATTCGAACACGTTTATCCTGCATTTTGGAGTAGTAGAAGTAAATTGACTTCATTTATGGATGTCATTCAGTAGAGTGTCTGCATTTTCTTCAGAAGAAGTCGCATGTTTCAATTTGCTACCAAATGAACTCTTGTTCGATGTCACAACATAAGACATATCCCAAGTTTTCTTGCACAAGCACTTTTGTCACGATTCTCTCAGTATGAATCTATTTTCTGGAGCATATGTCACTTGTTTTATTTTTTTAAATATCAGACGAGCACTATTTCAGAGCTACTTTGATCAAAGAAGTGACTCAACAGTTATTCAATTTGTTCGTTTTAATTATGTGAAATCGTGTCGAATATAATCCATCTGCTTCTTTAAATAACAATGAAAGCAGATGTGCTGTAATTAGTTCTCGTCGACCCCTGCACGTAAGACGTTTCGGGAAAATGTGAATGTCAGGATTGTGCATGTCATTACGAGTTTAGTATTTGATCTTGATGGACATCAGTTTTGACAATAACATTCAAAGTACTTCAAAAACAAAACGTGTTTCATGCACCTTGAAAGTGACGAGAGACCATTTCAATATATGACTTGTAATGACGTAATTTCTTGTCAAAAATCACAAAAATATAAATCTCACAGTGCAAAAAATATCCTTAGTTATAAAATTAGCATCATGTCTGTATCGTAGAAGAAAAGGCTTCTAACATTGACATATTAAACTCAACACTTCCAAGTCAATGAGAAAAGACAATGCACTCGATTCTCTAAAATAATCCGGCAGCACTTATCTTTTTTCAAGCAACTACTCAAAACACAAGCAGTTCTTAATTAAACATTCTTCCATCGGCATTTCAAATATTTCTCTTAAAAATCTTTGCCAACCGGTTCAAATAGACTTCTAGCATGTCTAATACATCATCTTCATCTACGGTTAATATACGAGCTATGCAATTAAATCAAGCAGCATCATTAAGTGTATTGGTTTTATCATTGATCAGTGTCATTCCAGGTGGAATTGGTTTGATATTCAACATTTTAATTTTCACTCAGCTAGTATCACGAAATGAAGCATATGTAGTTTATTTCTTCTCCTCAACATGTTACAACATATTTATCGTCTTAATTATGCAACCACTTTGCGTTGTTGCAGCTAGTTCCAATCTAGACCTAGCTAATTATAATCTTGGAATATGCCAGATCCAGTGGTATGCATTATATGGCACACGAGCGATCGCCTCGTGGCTAATTGTTTTAGCTTGTCTCGATCGATTTTTTCATAGCTCATCGAACACATATGTTCGTCAATTGAGCTCATTAAAATCCGCCAAAGTCACTGTTATTATCAGTAGTATGATCATCCATATACCATAAAGTCATATGATTGTTTATTACGTATGGTCTTGATCGATTTGGAAATACTTCACCCTCATGCGGAGCACAACAAGGAACTTATCGAACATTCTTTGGTTTTTGGAATATGGTTATGCATTCACTGTGTCCGTGCGCACTGATGTTCTTGTTTGGTATGTTGACACTGAAGAACGTTCGTCGACATCGGCTTGTAATGCCAGTGATAACCGAAGCGAATCGCGCAGCTCAGCGAACAGATGCGCAAATTCTGTGTATGTTAACTGCACAAGTGTTCGTGACAATTCTATTTACGTTACTAACGGTGCACAATGATTTATACGCATCTTTCACGAGGAACTGGGTAAGGAATACATATGAAGTGGCTCAATTAAATTTATTAGGCCGAGTTACAGGTACTATACCGTATTTTGCACATTCAAGTACGTTTTATTTGTATACGCTGACGGATACAATTTTTCGTCGGGAATTAGTCAAGATTTTTCGACGATGGCTTCATCAGAGTCAAAATATCTTTATTACAACTCAAAACACAGAAGCCCATTAGTATTCACACTTAAAAAACTGTTTTAAAGTGCATAAGATCTTACAAATTTCAAAAAAGATTATTGCTTTCATGCCACTTCATTCTTAATAAACCCTTCTGGACGACTTATGCTGAAAAAAACATCATACAAATCCAGTCTGTTTTTGCAAACTGCAATAATCTGTTGACACATCGAATCATCTAAAATAAGGCTTTGATTATTAGACTATTGTGTCAATTTTCAATGTATTTACGATAAGATTTAATTTTAAATTCAGCGAGAAAGTGGCAATAAGCCATAACTTTCTTTAATCATAAATTCAATTTGTTTACGCTCGTGAATAATCCTCTGTGAACCATAGATATCTTTCATATCAGCAACCAACTAAGCGAAAAATAATACGACAACAGTCTACTGGTAGATACAATAATTCGGCTCATGCTGATTCGTTCACAAACTTTCCAAACAGCAAATAGTTAACCTCCAGTTAGTTCATTATAAAAATTGAGAACAAATGATAGTCAACATGTTGATAGTCCACATGTTGCATAATAACTCGAGTAAGTTAGATGGATTTCGCCGTGATTCAATGACTAACTGATCAATCAAAGTGCCAATCGTTGCTGATGAATTGCGGGACACAGACAGACGAATATACGAACATGTCGATGTTCCGCCGTATCTCTTTTACAATTGTTCATATCTACTCACGTCTGATCTATACACAGTGATATTTCGCATTTAACCTGATATCGGTGTATGAGGTAATTTAAACCGAATGCAATCCACCGGTTTTATCAGATATATTATTGGAAATAGATCCTGTGTTCTGAAAGTATCACCTTTATTCGCTGCAAAGAAGTCACGAGACAACGTCTTTGATTAATGAGCGAGAAATCTTTTTCATCATCATAGAAATCCACTTTTAGAACATAACTATTTAACCATTTTATTCTACTAGGTAAATTGTGAATTCTTGTTTTCATACGTTGTGAAAAATTTGAATTATTGAAGAAAAGAGCAAAATTATATTATTCCGTATTTGATTCTCATTTATAGTTGTATCTGGGTGATATAATAATCGAATGGTTCGATAGCAGATGTCGTGTGAATGATCTGAAATCTGTGTCACTGGTAAAAGAAAGCTTATAGTATGCAGCGCGAATGAAAGTATTCTCAATTAAAGAATAACGCTTTCATATATAAGAGTAGAAACCATATCCATGCCAAAAACCTTCCCTCAACGAAATTTACATAATACGGAGTGATTTCTTTCATTTGTATAGCATCTTTTACAAATATTTCAATCTCTTCTATGCTGGCCGTTACTGTTTATTGCATAAGTACAACAAGAAAATTATTTCCCAAGATAAAATATTCTCGATCTCTTCGAAATGTTAAAACGAAAACAACATGAATAAATTTGTTTCTAATTTTGTATTCTATTACTGGTTATGAATCGCAATTGATTGTACGAGTGCATATCCTGTATAGAATAAAGAGACATCGATTTTTATGAAAACAAACTATTACGAGAAAAAAGTGAATTTCTAATAGAATGGTATTAAAATGAAGAAATCGAATTAAAATTATAACACTTGTTAGTAAATTATCAAGTTGCATAACACTTTAAATATTCGGAAGTAACGGTCGACAAATAAATCGTTTACCCACTCTTTTTTCAATTTGAGTTTTTTCCCCAGTAGTTTTCGTTCGTTCTCTGGGGAAAAAATGCTCTTTGTATATGCGTATAAAAACTAGACGATCTTGTTACTTTGCATTTAGATTGTTGTAGTTATAACTGAGTCGATGGTGTCGTTGGTTGAAACATTATCAACTGTTCATTTGTCTAAAGGCGTGATAAAATTATCTGAAATTGATGTTCATCATGGGCAGATTCAACAATTATCGCCTCGTGTCTATGGCAACGGTAAGTAGACTGTTTCGAATATACAACAAAGTATGTCATAAAAATGTTTGTATTAGTTCGTAGAGGAGATGTGATTGTGATTTGGTTGGGGAGAAAAGAATCTTCGTTAAAAAATGCACTTATCGAATATTTAGTTCCTCGTGATATTACTTTAGTTCTTTTATCTATCGAAGAACAACTATGGTGTTGGTTGAATACATATTCATTATTAACAGTTGCTTGTTTAATCATTGAGACAAGTACAACAACAGCTGAAGAAGTGGCATGTCGTTGTAGAACGATTCCTTCAATTCGATCGATGTTGATTCGTTGTTGTTCACATGAACTAACTCGTTTACAACGAAGATTCAGATCGAATACGAAGATTGATGGTATATTTAGTGATGACACACGTTTGTTGATCAAACTAGTCATTGATCTTGCTCTGTTTTCTGAAGAAATTGGGGATGATCATGCTGAAAATGACAATGATGAAGTTAATATTCGAAGGAACTATGATCGTGCACTTAGTTTATGTGCACTCGCGAAAAGACTATAGATGAAATAGTGACTGTGAACCTGTAGACCAGATGATAACTATCAATAGCATATTTTTGAAGTGTTATTTTGATCCTTGTCAATATTTCTACGAGTAAA
This sequence comes from Adineta ricciae, assembly GCA_905250025.1. NCBI lineage: Eukaryota > Metazoa > Rotifera > Eurotatoria > Adinetida > Adinetidae > Adineta > Adineta ricciae. Next base: position 16,113 of record CAJNOJ010000492.1, read on the forward strand.
TATCTCTTTTTTTAAATTTATGGATTAAAGTAACATCAAAACTTCTCTTGGTATAGACAAAGTCCAAGGTCAGGTGCAATCCTTATCACCTCTTAGTCCATTAAAAAGCGAGTAATTCTAGTTTAACTGATATATCAGCTGTAACTTTCCATAATCATACATTCTATCTGTTGGTAATAGTCTTAAATAACTTTGTCTAACGAACTACATATTTTTCTAGTGAGCAGTAATGAGAACTTGTGAAAGATGGTTCGTTTTTCTTAATCGATAAAGCAAGAGTTTTGATTCGCATGACGTATTGTTGATTTTCATTCTGTTCAATAAAATTATGTTAATCATAGTCTTTGAAGATGTATATTTATCCTTCATTCCATGGTAACGCTTAAGAGCGAGACATAGAAGACTATTACCATTCATTGCTGTTTGCAGGCACAGTAGCTCGATGCTTCTTGGTTCGTTCACAGACTTTTCAAAAAGCACACAAACCACATCAAACAAGATTCGACAATTCTTCAGTCAATTCACGATATAAATCCAGAATGGTAGTCAGCATATGTAACTATATAAATCCATTTCTTTCGACATATATGTATAGAAAGGCCAATGGCACGCATGTCGAGTAGTAACTCGAACGATTAGACAAATTCTTCCATGTTTCGCATACAATCGTTCATATTCATTCAAACTTGGCTCACATGATTCTATAAAGAGTTGATGGAGAAAATACTTGACTGTTGTGTTTTGTAGAAAACGAGAGTGGTCAGAGAATGAAAAGGCAAAGGAAAACACAAGGAGATGATCTTGACGTCTATCGATGCATGAATGATTGAAGTGATGAATTATATAGTAAACAATCCGCTTCTATGCGCGGTGGAGTAGATAATTGTACTTCATATGTTGAATTTTCTAGACGATCGTCAGGCGAATTCTTGCCTACGACTCTATGCTCTAATTACCAAAACGTATCTTCCTCTGTATAACCAATGTATTCCCTACAAGCACATGTTATTAGTATTTGAAAGTATATATTCGGATGTTTTGACTGAAAATCTATAGTTCATTCGTAATCCGAAGTAAATTCCATTGCACAATATATTTAACTATAAGGAATTCCTCGTGTGTTTCATATTAGCAATGTTTGTTGTTTTCAACTTGTTCCACAAGCTGACCCGGCTGAGCACCGAATGTCTTATTTGAAATAGCTTCTGATGTAACGAGATGTTGAGAGAATTGTCAATCATTTGTCGAACTATTCGACAAAATAAAGCAAGAATTTGAAAATGAGATGCTGCCATCACTCGGTAATCTTTCGACCGATATCTGCTTATATTCATAGAAGATAATGTTGAGGTGAATGATTGATAAACAAAATGACTTGCGTATATAGAATGACACTGACGATTGAATGGGAGGAACTGATTATGTCGAACGAATGTGTGTGAACATGGATTCCAAGGGAGACTGAATAGTCACAGAGTGTGTTTGGTTAATGTAACTAAAATGACTAATAAGCATGATGCGAATTACGAATAATGAAAAGAGAAATATCCATGTCGGTCATAGTTAATCAACAACTAGCATATCGTTTTAATTTACACATGACTTGAGCATTGTCGTTTGCGCCGTTTCCGAAAATAAAATGCGAGGATAATCTAATGAAACTACTTCGCAGTAATCGTAAATGAAAGAATCAAATAATAAAGTGTCAGGGGCACTATCATGAATTAAATTATTTATCGTGATAGAAGCAAAACTGGCATCCACTTTTCTGGAATTGAGCTTAAGCAGCCTGTGTTGAACATACTCTTTTTTTATTTAAGATTGCAAATACGATTTCTAACCAGCAGGTCTCTGTAAGTATTTTTCATAACTATACAGTTCAAATATTGAGAACAAACTCGGCTGATTTGTTCCACTTCTACTAGAGATAGTTGAATCTCTTCATGATCTTGGGTTAGTTCATTCCATATATTCAGGGAGAAAACAAAATCGAAAGAGTATGTCGTACTATGTTGCAGACAGAGCTGATGGAAGTCGCATCATTACTAACCCTTTGCATTCAATTTGTTCCTAGATGAATGTTGAGGTCAGTGTTTGTTGTTCTTAATCTTAAATGAATTGTATAGCAGATTTAGTTATATTCAACTGGTAAAATCACTTGTATTATCATATTACGTATTCTATTCGTTGAAGATACTTTCATTTCTCAACCCACTCCAAAACTATGTCATTCAAGCTTGATCCGTTGCCTCACAGTATCTATAGGAACAAATACGGCAGCATCTATCTAAATTTAAGACAGATGGTACGTATTTGTCGATGACGCAGAACACCTGATCTTTAGTCTTTTGTTGTTCGATGCTAACTATGCCCAACACTTAAGCATTACATGCTTAATAGAGCATTATATTGTCGAAAAACTGAATATCTGTGAGATTAGAAAGATCATTTACCATTCGTATATTTCGATCATTAAAAATTTTAATCAATATTCCGATAGTTATATTTTCCAAAAAAAAATTGAACTGTTTCTCTATCTACCAAGTATAAACCCACGCGTAGGATGTAACGACTGATGTTGTAGGCGATCCAATTGGATTTCCATCTTGATACACAATACATTTAAAGCCTCGTTCATCGAGCACATCGCCGTTTCTCCACTCAAATCGAAAACCATTGTCAAAAAAGATCGGATCGACGTCATGCATACGGTAGGCCGACCATTCTAGAGTATTATTTGATACCTGTCGGAAATGTGTAAAGCCTGACACTTCAAAGCGAAACTGTCCACCATTGAAATAGAAGGCACTATCAAAATAATCCTCCGTACCAGTCGCTATGATAACACCAGGAAATGCTTGCGTGTAATCGGGATAAGCATGGTAACATCCTTCGAGAAATTCCAAATTGCCACTAGTTACTGCTAGACTATGCGAAAGAAGAAGACCTTCACCGGTGGGAATGTCAACAAGGCGAACCCATGCGAAAGGCTCATATGTTTTGTTTTCAATTTTGTGTAAAGTTAATCGCGCGTTCGGTGGAAGTTGAAAGCCATGGAATGACGTTGTTAAGTTTTCTGTACCGCGCACGATTATCCAAATCATTTTTCTATCGATGATACCCGAGGGCAAACGACCAGTTATTCGAATCGATTTTTGGAAAGGTACTCGACTAGAATATGATTATTTAGAAATCGTCAAAAACTGCATGTAACTTACAAATTGTTGTACCAAGCGCCACCTTTAGCTCCTTTACCCATCCATGTCGTACCCCATGGCGCTGTCTGATCGTTGAAACCAGCACCAGCTACCATGTAGCTGACAAACTCAATCGATGGAACGCTTTCACCGTCAATGTAATACGAGAATGTCGATAGATCAATCGCTAAGTTCGAAGATAAGCAATAATTCTGACGAAATAAATTCTTACTTACCTGGATCTCCCGTTACCCAAAAATGTGTCATGACTCCCCATGATGAACGCGCACTTAGCGTATAATTGAAAATTTCAGACTAAAAAATATATCTACTACCAGCAAACTCATCATTACAGATTATTACCTCGTTTGGATATAACCACTGCGACGAAAGACCGACACCGAATGTTCTCAAACTTTGAGCCGGTAAAACCACCGCAGATACAAATATCACAAGCCACATATGCATCTTGATGAATACTTACCAAGATATCTCAAGCTGTCGTTATGATTCTTATCTTTCCTCTCTGTGCTATTTTATCATTAGTTGACTATTGACATCACAAACTTACTCGAGCTCTACCAATCATCGAAAGTGAGGATGAAAAATAATACCATTTTCGAACTATATTATTCCACACTTGTTCAGTTTTTCATATTTGCATCATTTTTTATTTTCGATATTATTTAGTTGCGTGTGTGTTATGGAATATGACGCTGAGACGTAATTATTCACACTTTTTTTCTAGTTCTAATTAGAGACATGTTTTATCTTTTGTCTATTAGATCGTCCAGTATATTAATTCGAAAGCCAGAAGTTTATTTCGGGGCGTCTATTTAAATTGCAGGTAAGATTTCGTATTGCCCGAAATGGAAAAAAATCCAATGAAAAGTTTCTTCGCTTGTTGTGTACGATGTCTGTTTTTTTTTGTCCTTTCTTTAAAATGATTGTTTGTATCTACCGAACGGGAGAAATACTGGTAATTTTATTCGTTGATCGATGGTTTCGCACAGTAATTGATAAACACAAAAGACAAACTGCATGGTATCTAAGATTACAGTTTGTTGGTAATGAAAATATAAAGAGGATTGTAAACGAATAGCATTACAACTGATGGATTTAAGACAAGAAAAAGCGTTAACAACACCATTGATTGCGAGACGTATAATGGAAGCATAATGATGAAGGTGGCGGATAGAGAGAAGCATACTTTTCTTCAATGGCTTCTGTTATAGTTTGATTTGTATTTAAACACAAATAAAATTAAACCACAAATTGTACATCCCTTGTGTATTTGATTTTCGTCACTAAAAAGTACATTACTCTGATTTGTCGTTATTTTCTTGGCCTTCGACATCCTTTCATAAATTCATGATAGATGTGGGCATTTTCCCACAGTAATGTGCAGCTTTCTCTGTTTCTACTGTCGAGAAGAGAACAGACGCACAATTCTTTGCAAACAAAACATAAACATATTCCCATTCAACATGAAATCGACTAAAGTCAATGTTGTGGAATCCGGCATCGATAGTGGCAAACCAATCCGTGGTCCATCCGCAATTGAATACGATCAGATAGGGACAAAATCTGCGCAAGAATTACTCTACGAAGTAACAAAGAGTTTCTTTTCAGCAATTAATATCTTCAGATATGTTTAGAGTGCATCCGAATCGAATTATAAAAAAGCAGAAGAAAAATGGGCGAAATTTGTAACAAAAATCAAGGAGGAGGGATTGAGACGACATCAGATCGAAAAACTCATCAAATGTTTAGATGAACAAAAGCAATGGTCAGCATTACATTATGCTGTGTTCAATAACAACTTGTTCGTCACGAAAATTCTGGTTGGAGCAAGATATATACATGACGATAAGCCATACAAATGCGGTGAGTGTATCAAGAACATTGCTGGTTCACTTAAATGGACCTCGTTTAGATTTGAATGTTCTTGGTGGAAACGGTGAAAATGTTCTCCATGTCGCTGCACAATCAAATCCACTTTGGTCTCATCAGAAAGAGCCAACACGAACTTCGCAAATCTACACATCGGATGCGTATAGAAATATTCCGGACGTGGTCAAAATACTCGTCGATTCAACACGATTCGACCAAAAGATTGATATCAATCATCAAGACGACGAAGGTCGAACACCGCTCCACCTAGCAGTGATGGCAAATCGTCTTGCATTTGTCGAGTATTTGCTTGAACGTAAAAGTCGAGTTGAAGTACGGATGAATCATACGGCATTCAATTTCCATTTTGTCTATTGATAGATCAAAACAAAGCTCAATGCTAATGTATTTCATTTCATGTTTATTCGTTGTGATCCCATTCAATCAAGTCATGATCTTCAGACGATGTTCAATCGTCTTTGCGCCGGAATGAACGATGAAAAGAAACCTGCTCTATTTCAGTCTCGTACACTTGATAATCGAAGTCCGCTGGTATTCGCTGTCGGTCATCCCCATTGTCCAGAGAGTATTATCCGACAACTGGCTGAGTATAACGATGACAATAGTCAATTGATCTTGGCATTTGATACAGTGGCAAAACGACGGATCAGAAACTTTGATGTCTTGAAACCATTATTGAAACGTTTTGAAAGGGAGATAAGTTATCAAAACGAATTAGTACAAGTTGTTTGCCGTCATGATTATATACAGATTCTCCAGTGGTTGCTGTCAAACAAGTACATCACCTGTAAGTTTTGAACAATTGGAGAAAACTATATAAGCTTTCATATATCATTTAGATCAAGCGTTGGAGATCAGAAATTATGCGGGATATTCACCATTATTAACTGCGGNTGATAGGCCATGCACAATTGCAAATTTGAGAGCCGGCGGTGCGTCAATACACCGTTCAAATAAATGAATTGCATCGGGTTCGGATAGCCAACTGTCCATACATGAAACACCCCTCGATTGGTTGTTTAAAAACGAATATGGTAAATATGCACCTATCCGAATTGCGATTGTCGAAAGACCCTCTTGCTCACCCATGTAACATCCAAGCGCTTCGCCAAAACATTTACTTACACCTACAGGAAAGTAAAAAATTCTTTCGATTGTGACAAAAGTTATTCACACCGTAAAGATCTCCCGGATTCACTGGATCAGACGTTCTAATTTGCCTATTCTTAGCGTAACCTGAAACAGCATGAATCGAACTCGCATAAATGACTCTTTTTACGCCCGATTTCTTCGCTGCTAGAAATATATTGCACGTTCTATAATAAAGAATGAAATATGACTGTAAATCGAAACCTGATCAATACCCGATAATATTATTTTGTAATAATGAGTCCCATTTAGCACTTGCATCGGCAATTGCAGCCAGATGTAAAACTGTATCGACCCCTTCACATGCCTTTAGCAAGGTTTCGAGTTTCTCCAATTCAGCCTCGATAACATCACCATGTGGTGTTATTGCTTCGATCGCATTTCGCGGATTCGAAGGATGAACCTCAATAAAACTAACTTCAAGGTCGATTTAGTATAACATACCATACAAACCATTAACCGAAGTTTATACTTCTGTTTATTAGCATTTTTACTGAAATAGCTGCCGATAGTGCCTGCTGCACCGGTCACAAGGACACATCGTATAGTCGTCATATCAAAATGAAAACGCACTCTCCAGAATCCAATGAGTAAAAAGAAAAGAACAGTATCGACACACAGAGGCGCACGATATTTTTTAATGTACGTATAAGAAACAAAACAAATATCCTTGGACGAACAGGTAAAATAGCGTATATACATCATCACGAAGTAATTTTTTATTCGTTCTTCGCAGAAAATAGGTCAAGCTCTTTCACTTCAACCAATACACAGGAGCAGTTGTTCGAAAAAATCCGATGAATCCCCCGAGAAAAAATGCTATTACAAACATCGATGAACCTGCCATGATAATCAGTTTCGGTTGAATTGGGCTGTCATATTTACAAATATTCCAATACAAATTCGGACATATAACTAAGCCACTAAGAATTCCTAATAGAAATCCTCCAATATGCGCCATATAATCGACTATTGGAATTAATATGCCTATGATTAACGAAGCAATGATAAAAATTCCTTGAAAAGTTAGAATGAGCCAAGGCTTCTGCAAATTTCTCCAGTTGCGAATCGTATCCATGAAGTAAACAGCTAGAAGCCCATATAGTGCTCCCGACGCTCCCACGCTAGCTAAAAACAATATATGAAACGTAGAACAACAATATCGCGTCTCATTCACTTACAATATTGAGGAAGTCCAATTGCACTTAGCAGTGTACCACCAATACCTGACAAGATATATATAATACTAATACGAATGGAATTGAATTTGTGTTCTAATATAATTCCTATTGCCAGTTGATTTACTAAATTTAAGACTAAGTGAATGATACCAGCATGCAAAAATATTGGTATAAACAATCGATAAATTTGATATGGAAAGCCTTTTAGGTTGTCGGTATTACATAAATACCAAAGATATTCTTCGTATGTACACGTTTTATTCGTAAAGGATATGTCTGAAGGACATGCAGTAGTAGTACGCAGATCATTTTCTTGTGTTGGTTTCATGCAAGGAACAAACTTCGCACCATTACGAGTTAATGTCAGACTCGATGGTCCAGCCATTGGATTTTCATACATTGAAGTTAAACCTTTATTGTAAACAATAGTATATATAAATAATGCTATTTGAACAATGGTGACAACGATAACAAAAAATGGAAAGTGAGTGCCAGCTTCACGAGGTTGTTCATCAATAAAGATCTTTTTTAACGACATCATCGTCAACAACTGAACGGCAAATCAACGTAAATACTAAAACATCGTCGTTCTGTTCTCTTTCGTTATATGGATTTCAATAGATTAGAAAGCCATGAATGTTCTTTTTACCCATTCATCCATCGATGCATATGTTCATATTAATCATACGAACTCAAACTGTTGCGGTACTTTACGACTTTATTGTTTACAATAATCTGCACTTTAGTGCAAAAGCATAAGAGAACGACAAATTTTTTCATTGCTCACTTCCTGTTCACTCATCTACGTCTTCAAAAATAAACTTTCTCTAATCAAATAATGAGTATTATTAGATGTCGCATGATGACGCCGACTTCTGCAGGAGTTTACCTTTTCTCTAGAGGATGATATACCGGACGTAACGATGAAAGTTCACTCTCTCTGTATCCACATTTTCCATCCAAGACGTATTTATTCAAAGACAGACAACGACAGGCGAGCAGTGCAAAAAAGTTTACGCCTAGTAAAAATAGTAGACATAATAAACAGGAATTACTCTGATGTAATTTCATTATTTTCATGCGTAAAACAACACAGGAGTTTTTGTACCGATTATTTGAAATGACTTCGAATTGATGGAGACACTCCCATAAAGATATAGAAATTGAATATATGACCAGCGTTAAGCCACTACGCCGACAATTGTCAAAGTAAAGTTTTCATATACTCGATAAGAAGTACTCTTTTGTGTTGATGCAGTTAATAGATTCTAAATTGTTTGTCCAGCATAGGCAACCATTCCAATCATGCTGCACACCGCTTGAGCCCTGAGCATGCGCGTGATTTGTTGTTGAATCTGCGTTCGCATTTCTTGGCGATGAAGCAATTTCACATTGGTATATGTTAAAATAGCAAAAACAATTGTGATAACAGCAGGTATGAAGCCAAGTAGAAAGGGTATAACAAAATATGCCATATAACCTTGATAGATTCGCACCGAAGGAAGTTGCCGAAGGCGGGCGTGGTGGGATGTTTAATAGATATTGATCGATCATTGCCCAAGCAGTACAAAACGGAGCGGTATTGCCGGACACTTATTCAAAATATTGTCGTAGTTTACACCAAACCAGGGATGTTGATAATTGGTAAGAAAATACGGGAGAGGAATGATGTATTCAATATAAATAAATCAGCAATGGACGCGGCAAGGAGACAAACAGATGATGGATTGTTTTTCAAGCGTTTCATGGAAGAAAAAATGAACAGGTAGAGAAGAGCGAAACGACATACAGACTGAGTTGATTGTTAACAGAATTGAAATAATCGATGGACAACGAGAACATTTTTGATTCTCAGGTGCACTTTTACAATAAAAATAAAGAAATAGAATTTCTTCGTAATAATTTATGATACCTGTGCTCATAACATTACATAAGTTTCGTATAAGAAAAAACGAGTAATGTTATTTTCTAGAAGGAAACGTGCTCAAATGAGTTTTGCGTATTACTACTCATGCAGAACAGCCCTTTAAAAAGAGCTGGACGTGCTGTTGACGTAAAAAGTCGCAAGTCTAATCATGTTTGATGGTTTTTTGAAAAAAATTACTTTACTTTCGCAGCGTCGAACTACGTCATCACTAGTATATCTCTCGCGAGGTATCGAATAGAAATCTTATTTGTTTCTTTTTACACACACAGAGAATTTGCTGGATGAGAGGAGCTCTACTTACTTTAGACAATGTCTCAATGGATTAAACAACCGTAAAGAGATTTGAATATTAACCAGAGACGTCCGCTTCTATGAGTTTTGTATACTGAATTTTAAAAATTCAAAATGATATCTATTTTTCATTGAAGAACGCTAAATTAATTGTAAGCAAAAATAGATTAGTGTAAGAATATATGTAAAAACTATTTCTGAATAGTCACACATCTTAATTCGACGTTCTTTGATCGAATTTCTGATGTTTTTCTTTGTTAACGTTCAAAAGAATAGATTTCAATTCATCATTCAGAACGAGGATAATTTTCCACAAGTTTTATTTATCTGGTTTAAAATCTTTGGCAAGGAAAACATCACGACCTTCCTCGCAATACACGATAAGCTGATTATGTCAATTTAGGATCGACAGAACATGAGAGTGGGTGGATGAGGCTCAGAGATAGCTTTTCTTATACTATATTGTGAAACAGCGAAAGTTAATTATAAGTAGTGGTCCGATTTCAGACAGCTTTGCTATTTTGTTGGTCTTCGATACAATCATTTCTTTCGTTCTTGACTCGCCGAGCTTCTGCTATTAAATATACATCAAAACACATTCCAATAGCCGTTAAAGTATATTCAAATTTACGCGTTTCTGTTTTATTGCTTGACAAACATGATGAACGTTAAAAACTACGAAGAAAATATTATTTATTCATCTGCCTGCAGTTTTCAAAACGTACCAAATGCAGCTATGTCTACTGATGGCTAACTGGGACAAAGTTCTTCATATCTACGCGCTCGCCCATATACTACTATACGAATTGAAGTACATTCCTATCTGGGACTTGACGATGAGCAACGTCTGCTGGAGAAGTTTGATTTTTACCCATGGTATAACATGACTTTGACAAATAATACAGCATAGGAATCTTTTTATTCATTGTTGAAAATGTTTTCGAATCGATGAAGAAACGGCTATGTAGATGTCAAAATTGAATGCATAATCGATATAACCGATGGTACCAACGACAGAAAGGGCAACATTCTCGTCCGCTCGATAAAGAGAACTTTTCAGTGTCGATGCAGTTAATAAATAGTAAACCGTGTATGCATTGATATATCAAGAAAAACACTAGCCATGCGGTTTTATTGTTTTTGAACTCGGTTTCATATTGCTCTTAGACGAAGAGATTTTACGTTCGTATATGTTAAGATCACAAATATAACTGTAATACCAGCCGGTATAATACCAAGTGGAGATGATATGACAAAATAGGTTACGTAATTTTGATAAAGTACACCACTAGAAAGTGAACATGATGTGATATTTGTGGTTTTGGAAGCAATCAACTGATTATAGATGCTTAACGGTATACTATGCAAAGGTGCGACAAGAAAAGCAAATCAAGCCATACAATATGCAGTTTCAATTGTTGGAAGATGTCGAAGGTGAGCCAGGTATGATGTTGACAAGTATTGATCAATCATTGTATAAACAGTACAGGAGAAAGAAATGATAGTCGAGATATTGTCGCAGTTTACATTAGACTAGCGATGCTGTCGATGATCCGATCGTAAAATTTGGTAAGAAGACTCGAGAAAGAAATGAAGTATTCAAGATGAATAAATCAGCAGTGGATGTGGTGAGAAGATAAACAGGTGATGGGTTGTTTTTCACGTTTCCCGTTGAGAGAAAAATGAACATGCAGAGAAGATTACTGATGAAACCAGATATGTAAAAGGAATACTAATGCAGTTGAGGTATTTCAATGGTTGTTGAGTCGTAAATGATGTCGTGCGTTCTTTCAGTCATTAAAATGAACAAAAAACAGAAGTATCTTTTCTCTGATAACAGACAATCACGACAGTATGCTCGTTTAATTAAATTAATCCATTTTTATCACAGATAGAACAATTGAATTCTCCAAAACGAATCAAACTTAGATGCATTCTATACACAACTACACATGTAATAAAACTCTTTGAATAGCCTTAAACACAGCAAACAAGAACTGCCTATGTTTTTATGCAAGAGATGCCGAAAGCACTTTTAAAAGCGTCCTCTGTTACAAAACACCATAATAGTCGAGCGTGCATTATAAGTGAAAAACCTTTCTTTCTATGGAAGGTTCGAAAACTTGTACTGAGTTCTTGAACTCAACTTTTGCGATATTCAACGATTAATTCATGCTACTTATTTTCGATATCTTGTAATTGTATGAGACTCTATTTTTATTTTGTGACGTAACGGCTAAGGTATCGAGATTGTACCTTGAAAGCGTAAAGAATCATTATACTCTTGTCACGTCGGGTGTCGATACTGAATAAGATATTGCTTCTTTCCCACTCTCACACACGTCGTCAAAAGACAATCATTCGCGTCAAAATGCGCCTATGACATTTACCACCTACATGCGCTCGTCTAAGGACAAATACTCAAATACAGCGAAAACAAAAAAAAGACTTCTGTATGAAGTAATTCAATTGACTTTATTATTTTCTCGTCTCATTAAATATTTCACGTACATAAACGATGCTAGATATCGATCGACATCTGGCACATAACTGTACCTATAGTTTCCGATGAAAGCACCGCCAATCGAATCGATTGTATAGTGCCCTCGTGTTCCAAGCAATCGTATAATCTGCAATAGATTGAATATGTCACATGCAAACGATTCCCAATGTCGACCAATTCGTTTGAAATAGGTTCGAAAGAGAGCTAGAAGAGAAACATGTCCACTGAAGAAGAAGAAGAAGAAGAAGAAGAAGAAGCTAACGTGCCGATGCGGTTGACTTGTCATCGAATCAGGAAAGTCAACACTATTTGGAAGATACTCAGGAGAATACAGTGATTGAGTTAGCCATCCACAGACAAGTCGTAAGGTAAACATACCGATTTCAACCACGACCATTCCTGGCCGACCTTGACAAAAACCAATGTATACAATCGAGTATAAAAGTAAGAAATAGATCCCGAGTGTATTGATCAATGCCAAGCAGGAAGATAACTGTGCACTGGCTGTGTTAGCCGAAAACCAACATCGACCATCGCGAATGTTTGGTTTACTGGACGATTGTCAGTGTGAGATTCAATTAATGCAATGATGCAAAATACTCCTAAGACACAAAAAAAATGCTAGCAATCGTAATATCCATACCATTAATCGTATTGCCGGTTGATAAAATGGTTGTTTAACATTTTCTTCCCTATCAACAACATTTTGGGATAAATCGTGTTCCTTAGGCTTCATACTCACTCAAATGTATATGACGCAAACATTACATGTTCTTTCTATCGTATTACCGATGAGTCACTGTAAGCTATAACTAACGACATCTCTTGCTGATTTATTTTCAATACTAATCAAGCGCAATAAACATGATTTTAAAATGTAGTTCATCGTGACGAACCACAAGTCTTGCGATTATGATAAATCGGAGCAGTTCGATTGTTGAACATCGTACCATGATTGTGATAGATAGAACAGCAAACGAATCTTTTTATCCATCGTTGAAAGCGTTTTCGAATCGACGGAGAAACGGCTACATATATATAAAAGTTGAATACGTAACCGGTGTACGCAAGTATACCAGTGATTGTCAGGGCAAAATTTTCATACGCTCGGTAAGAAGTGTTCTTTTGCATCGATACAGTCAATAGATTATAAATTGATTGTCCTGTATATGCAATCATACCAATCCAACCGAATATGGCTTGAGCGCTGACCATGTGCGTGATTTGTCGTTGAATCCGCGTTCGCATTTCTTGTTGATGAAGAGATTTCACATTGATATATGTTAAAATAGCAAAGATAATTGCTATTACAGTAGGAATTATACCAAGCAGAAATGGTATAACGAAATATGCAACGTAGCTTTGATAAATCAGATTACCAGAAAGCGAACATGAAGTCATATTAGTACTTTTGGAAACATTCGGTTGATTATAGATGATTAACGGTATGCTATGTAACAGTGAACAGATAAGAGTAAACCAGACTGTGTATTGAGCAATTCGCACCGAAGAAAGTTGCCGAAGGCGAGCGTGGTGTGATGTTAATAGGTACTGATCAACCATAGCCCAAGTAGAACAAAATAGAGAGGTGATAGCTGACACATGCCCGAAGTATTGACGCATTTTGCACCAAACTACCGATGTTGAGGATGGGTCTATCGTAAAGTTCGGTAAGAAAATTCGAGAAAGAAATGAACTATTCATTAGTACGAGATTTGCGATGGATGCGACGAGAAGATAAATGGATGGTGGATTATTTTTTAAACGTTTCATCGAGAGAAATATGAGCAGGCAGAGAAGATTGCTGATCATACCAGAAAAATAGAAGAATGAGGCAACATAAAGACTGATCTGTTTGCTGGCATAATTGAGATAGTAGATTGTTGACGAGGTCATCTCTTATTTTAAAAGTGTTGTTTTAACGTTATTTAAATGTGTGAAATGAACAAAAGTATGAATTTTTCTCTTTTTATATAAGCATTAACGTCAAATCTCATGAGAACTCATTAATTAATGCGCATCGTCAAAGAGAAAAAAAATCATGCGATGTATAGCAAGAAACCATGCGTGCGTTCAGACTGTTTTAACCACTGTTCTACACTTTAAAACAAACAACTTTCTATAAAATGCAACATAATAAAGCTCGTTGGGGCGTGCTCTAGTATTCGGCCCACTTTTTAAACCATACAAATTTCTCTCTCTATAAGTCCATTAATTGGTGAATACATTGTTTCATACGAGACCAATGTATATAAGAAACCTACTGTGTGTGATATAAACGCATGATCTCTCCTTTGAATTTTGTCACGCGGCGTTTTATAATCAGTATAATCAAAGGAAGAATTCCAGGGTTAAATAGTGTACTTTACACATTACTTTTCACCCTTGCCGCCAAGTACTAAACTGAGCAAATACGCTGGCAACTTTATACACAAATAGGTTTTCTAGCGCAAACACGTTTATTTAAGGTGTCAAATATGCTTCATTGTTTCAAGGAAGACATCTATTTGTTTGTCACGCATATCTGAAGATCTTTGTTCTACCATGGTCTCACAAATGCATCTGTAGCGATTCGAACACGTTTATCCTACATTTGGGAGTAGTAGAGGCAAATTGACTTCATTTATGAATGTCATTCAATTCAGTGTCTGCATTTTCTTCAGAAAAAGTCGGGTGTTTCAATCTGCTACCAAATGAACTCTTGTTTGACGTCACAACATAAGACATATCCAAAAGTTTCTTGAACAAGCAATTCCGTCACGATTCTCTCACTTTGAATCTATTTTCTGGAACATATGTCACTCGTTTTATTTTTTGAAATATCAAACGAGCACTATTTGAAAGCAACTTTGATCAAAGAAGTGACTCGACAGTTATTCAATTTGTTCGTTTTAATTCTGTGAAATCGTGCCGAATATAATCCATCTGCTTCTTTAAATAACAATGAAGGTATATGTGCTGTAATTAGTTCTCGTCGGTTTCTGCACGCAAGACGTTTCGGGAAAATGTGAATGTCAGGATTGTGCATGTCATTACGAGTTTAGTATTTGATCTTGATGGACATCAGTTTGAACAATAGCATTCAAAGTATTTCAAAATGAAAACGTATTTCATTTGTCTTGGAAGTGACAAGAGACCATTTCAATATATGCCTTGTGGTGACATAATTTCTTGTCAAAAAATCACGAAAATATAAATCTTACAATGCAACAAATATTCTTAGTTGTAAAATTAGCATGGTGTCTGTATCGTAGAAGAAAAGGTTTCTAACATAGACATATTAAACTCAATACTCCCAAGTCAATTAGTGAAAATTGAAATTTCTTGACAAGTAGAAAAGACAATACACTCGATTATCTGAGATAATCTTGTAGCACTTATCTTCTTTCAAGCAACTACTCAAAACACAAGCAGTTCTTAACTAAACATTCTTCATCGGCTTTTGCAATATTTCTTTCAAAAAACGTTGCCAACTTGTTCAAAATAAACTTCTAGCATGTCTAATACAACATCATCTCCATCTACGGTTAATATCGGAGCTGCGCAATTAAATCAGGCAGCATCATTAAGTGTATTGGTTTTATCATTTATCAGTGTAATTCCAGGTGGAATTGGCTTGATATTCAACATTTTAATTTTCACTCGGCCAGTATTACGAAATGAAGCATGTATAGTTTATTTCTTCTCCTCGACATGTTACAGCATATTCATCGTCTTAATTATGCAACCAGTCCGTGTTGTAGCAGCTAGTTTCAATCTAGACCTAGCCAATTATAATCTTGGAATATGCAAGATTCAATGGTATGCATTATATGGCACGCGAGCCATCGCCTCGTGGCTAATTGTTTTAGCTTGTCTCGATCGATTTTTTCATAGTTCATCGAACGCATGTGTTCGTCATTTGAGCTCATTAAAATTAGCCAAAGTCGCTGTTATTATCAGTAGTATGATCATCTATATATCATATAGTCATATGATCGTTTATTACGAGATTACGCATAGTCTTGATCGATTCGGAAATATTTCACCCTCATGCGGAGCACAACAAGGAACTTATCGAACATTCTTTGGTTTCTGGAATATGGTTATGTATTCACTGTGTCCGTGTGCGCTGATGTTCTTGTTTGGTATGTTGACATTGAAGAACGTTCGTCGACATCGGTTTGTAATGCCAGTGATAACTGAAGCGAATCGAGCAGCTCGTCGAACAGATGCGCAAATTCTGCGTATGTTAACTGCGCAAGTGTTCGTGACAATTCTATTTACATTACCTACGGCGTTCAATGATTTATACGCATCTTTTACGAGGAGTTGGGTAAGGAATACATATGAAGTGGCTCAATTAAATTTATTAGGCCGAGTTACAGGTATTATACCGTATTTCGCACATTCAAGTACGTTTTATTTGTATACGCTGACGGGTACAATTTTTCGTCGGGAATTAGTCAAGATTTTTCGACGATGGCTTCATCAGAGTCAAAATATCTTTATTACAACTCAAAACACAGAAGCCCATTAGTATTTAGACTTAACAAACTGTTTTAAAACGCGAAAGGTTTTACAAATTTCAGAAACGACTATTGTTTTCATGCCACTTCATTCTTAATAAACCCTTCTCGGTGACTTATGCTGAAAAAAACATCATATAGACCTAGTCTCTTTTTGCAAGCTGCAATAATCTGTTGACACGTCGAATCATCTAAAACAAGGCTTTGCTTGTCAGACTATTCTGTCAATTTTCAATGTATTTACGATAAGATTTTATTTTAAATTTAGCAAGAAAGTGACAATAAGCCATAATTTTCTTTAATCATAAATTCAATTCGGGTCATGCTGATTCGTTCACAAGCTTCCCAAACAGCAAGTAGTTAACCTCCGGTTAGTTTATTATAAAAATTGAGAACAAATGTTAGTCAACATGTTGATAGTGCACATATTTCATAAGAACTCGAGTAGGTTAAATGGATTTCGTCGCGATTCAATGAGTAATTCGTTAATCAAAGTGCCAATCGTTGTTGATGAAGTGCGGAACACAGACAGACGACTATACGAACATGTCGATGTTCCTTCATATCTCTTTTAAAATCGTTCGTACCTACTCAAATCTGATCTATATACAGTGATGTTTCGCATTTAACCTGATATTGATGTATGAGATAATTTAAATCGAATCCAATCCACCGGTTTTATCAGATATTACTGGAAATAGATCCCGTGTTCTGAGAGTATCACCTTCATTCTCTGCATAGGAGACACGAGACAACGTCTTTGATTAATGAGCGAGAAATCTTTTTCATCGTCATAGAAATCCACTTGTAGAACATAACTATTTAGCCGTTTTATCCTACTCAATAGATTGTGAGTTCTTGTTTTTATCCGTTGTGAAAAATTTGAATTGTTGAAGAAAAGAACAAAATTATATGATCCCGTATTTGTTTCTCAACTATAGTTGTATCTGGGTGATATAATAATTGAATGGTTCGATAGCAGATGTCGTGTGAATGACCTGACATCTATGTTGCTGATAAAAGAAAGCTTATATAGTATGCAGCGCGAATGAAAATACACTCAACTACAGAATAATGCTTTTATATATAAGAGTAGAAACCATATTCGTGCCCAAAACGTTCCCTTAACGAAGTTTACATAATAAGCAATGATTCCATTCATTTTTACACGAGGAACTAAATATTCGATAAGTGCATTTCTTAACGAAGATTCTTTTTTCCCCAACCAAATCACAATCACATCTCCTCTACGAACTAATATAAACATGTTTATCACATACTTTGTTGCATATTGGAAACAGTCTACTTACCATTGCCATAGACGCGNTTATTGAAACGTTTTGAAAGGGAGATAAGTTATCAAAACGAATTAGTACAAGTTGTTTGCCGTCATGATTATATACAGATTCTCCAGTGGTTGCTGTCAAACAAGTACATCACCTGTAAGTTTTGAATAATTAGAGAAAACTATATAAGCTTTCATATATCATTTAGATCAAGCGTTGGAGATCAGAAATTATGCGGGATATTCACCATTATTAACTGCGGCCTTTTACGGATCGGAGAAGTGTATTACATATTTCATTTACGTAAGGACATTCTCGAATGATTTTTACATGTCGTCGTCGTTCTTCTTGTTGTAGAATTCCAACATCAACTGGAGGGTGCAAAACGATGACGGTCAAACAGTCTTCCATATTCTAGCTAAACATACGAGAGGCCGTGATATATTGGCAATGATTTGCAAACAAATCAAACTGAAAGTACCTGATGACATGATAATGAAAGATAGTGAGGGTAACACGCCTCTGCACTATGCAACAGACGCCAATCTTCAAGAGATGTGTAAACAGTTAATTAGCATGGCCAACAGTGGAATCAAATCTTTGTCACTGAGTGCAGATATGATCGCAACAAAAAATGATCTCGGTCGAACGCCTGCGCATATCGCAGCTGAGAAAGGGTTCACGGGTATCCTGAAAGACTTTTGGGATGCCAGCAAAATGAGTCATGTGAGCGGATTATTTAGATTAGACGATGAACGAAAATCTTGCCTTCATCTCGCTGCCGCCAAAGGTAAGATCGTTATTCATGAGGTTGTTCGTCTAACTATATATATTTAATAGGTCATTGCGAAGTGGTCGAATTTCTGCTAGATGAAGTCCACATGGAAGTAGATGTGATTGCTGATCGCCGTACTACTCCTTTGCATTTAGCATGCCAGTACGGTCATCTGAAAGTTGCAAAATATCTTCTTGAACGTAAAGCATCTCCGACATTGCGAGATGCATCCTTATATAATTGTTTGGAAATTGCTATTATTAATCGACATGATAGTTTAGTTCGGGAACTTTTCGAACATCCATTATGGCGTCACATGATGCGTAACGCACAACCAATCAAGGGAACCAAAGCCTATGATACACCTATGCGCAAATTGATTCGATATATGCCACACATTGTCGTATATGTAATTGATAACAAGCTAACTCGAACTGTCGGTAATCCGGGTCAAAAAGTTCACAAAAGGACATATGATTATGAATTCTTTCAAGACGAACTGGCGATTAACCAATGGTACACACAAGGTACTGTGCTTGATCCACCCTCCAATACCTTCTCGGAGCGTTGGAAACAATTGAGTTGGAGTGAAACTGTCCGATGCGTCTGCTGTTGTTTTTGCTGCTCCAGCTTAGACCGACAAGAAAAAAGTATTATACCGTATACCAACAATAGTTATGTTTTAGTACGCAATCATCCATTATTTATTGTTGCTCAACAATCATCGTGCTCTGCACTTGTCCATCATCCGTACAACATTCAATTACGAACAGAGAAACTATATTTGTTCGGTATTTACTTTTTACTTTTGTCCTTTCTGCTTTACTCAGCTTATCTCGGCATATTCACTACGCTTGTTCTTCAAGGTAAACATCCACAGTATTTCTATAGTTTAATCAACGTGAACTACACGGATGACTTGGGCACATGTGAACGAGTATCGAGAGCTCTTGTCAATGCCAACCAAGCAGAGGCACTGAAGACGGACGCTCATCGAACACTTCGATGGGTTGCATTTGCGTTTCTATACGTGTTCATTGTGAAAAATCTCATTCTAATTGCCAGTCTTTTTCCAAAAATATTGCGTATGGGTGCGAATTATCTTGAAATCTCTGTTCTTTTACTCTCGTTTGGATATATATTCGACTGGTATGATTGGCTTGGTCCGGTCATATTCCGCTGTCCTGTTCAATATCAAATCGGTTCATTCGCCGTTCTTCTCGCTTGGATTAATTTTCTTACTTACCTTCGATACGTTCCTTTTCGTAATATTGGCGTCTATGTCGTTATGCTCCAAGCGATTCTTCTAAAATTTCTGGAATTCTTGCCTGTTTTAATGACAATTATCTGCGGATTTGGTTTTAGCTATTGGATGTTGCTACAAAATCAGTCGGTATACAAGACGCCAATAGAGGCGTTGATTCGTACGAGTTTAATGATGTTCGATCTCGGATATGAAGATCGACTTTATAAT
>CAJNOJ010000492.1:36364-60183 GCA_905250025.1 Adineta ricciae
ATTCTTCTAAAATTTCTGGAATTCTTGCCTGTTTTAATGACAATTATCTGTGGATTTGGTTTTAGCTATTGGATGTTGCTACAAAATCAGTCGGTATACAAGACGCCAATAGAGGCGTTGATTCGTACGAGTTTAATGATGTTCGATCTCGGATATGAAGATCGACTTTATAATGAGGATCCTAATAATGTTGGATATTATACCATACTTTATTTCATGTTTCTAATTACTGGTATTGTCTTTTGTATTTTCGTGGTGAATTTAATGATCAGTAAGCTTTCGTTTATCAAAAAAGATTCAATCGCTCTCTATATTTTCTGTACAGGTATCGCTGTGGGTGAAATTCCTTCGTTAAAAGATCAAAGCATTGTTTGGCGTCATAAGATGATGTATAATCTCGTCTCAGACTACGAAATCCTTCGTGCCCAACTACGTTTGATCGTTAATCGTATGACATGCTGTCGTTCACATAGAAGTAAACAACGTGGACCGCGTTTGTTAAAATTTCTACAATATCGTCAAGATCAATCGCTACAACAAGATGACAATAATGTCTTCTTCCTTGTACGTTTTGGCCGTTACATGCAAAAGCACTTTTTTGACGAAAGAATTCAAGATAATGTAGAAACGTTCGTTCCGAACAGTACGACAGAAAACAAAGTAGAGCAATGATAAACCTATATCCTTTGTTGTTTGGATTCCATTTTAAATAAATACTGATAAGAACGAAAATTCTTTTTTCTCGTGTTCGAAGCGTGCAGAAACCATCACACAATTTTCTTATTCACTAAGGAACGTAAACAGACAGTCAATTCATTCTCCGTCGAACGAATTTATCTGATATTTGATGCATTATCTCAACTTTGTGAAAAATGTTTGTTGAAGATTTCGCTATTCTATATTCTGAGAACGATTTGCAAGACTATTTCAATTCAGCAACACAGCCAGAATGGTTTGCTGCTAAGATAAACCGTCATAGAGTTGCTGTTTGGATAAGAGAAGAGAAGACAAGATCAATGATGAATTCGTTGCTTATACAATTGCCAGTTCTCTTACAATCGATGTTCTCATGGATTCAGTCGATAACGGATAGTAGTTGCATTACCTTGCGGTGTAAAGAAACGTTTCAAGCATGTTCGATATAGTTAACGGTCATTGCAGAAAATCTCAAAGTACAAAAGTTTGATTTATACTGCAATTTTCGTAAAACCTTATTTCTAAGATGTTTATTATTTTGATTGCTGATATGCTATACGGATACAGTAATAATAAATTACTGGTTTTATATTAAAAATCCCTGCTGAGCTTTTCTCTTTTACTACTGAAACGATGCTTTACAAATAACCAACCTTGATGATATATTCTTTCTTTCTATCGGAGACTAATTGCTAGAGTGAATCGAAGTGAGAAAATAATATGTCACGTACTAAAAAAGAGTTAGAGAAAATGCGTAGTTATGAAAAAACGACTTCTCCATCATTGACATCCTTTTGAAGCTAAAGTCAAAGACACTACTTCTCTGAATTCAAATTTTCTTCTTCTGAGTTACAATCATGGCAAGTAATCTTCCTCAAGAAAATGTCTGGGATTATCCACGTCCACCAGAAATTGAACCTGTTCAAGCACGTCTTCGAGTCATCTTCAATCAAATCGTACTAGCGGACACTACCCGAGCAATGCGTATCATAGAAACCAGCCATCCTCCGACGTACTATATTCCTCCAGAAGATGTCAACCAAGAGTATCTCAATCGCAATGACAAGACATCGTACTGCGGATATAAAGGTTTAGCATCATATTATGATTTCATTCCGCCGGATAATCAACCGATTGTAAAGGCACGAATATGGTCATATGAAAATCCAACTGGAAGCGATGAAAAATATATTGGTGTCAAAGGTTATTTTAGTTTTTATGTCGGACCATGGGATTGTTATGTTAACGACGAGAAAGTTGAAGCACAACCAGGCGATTTTTACGGTGGATGGAAAACGAAGAATATTACGGGCAAAGTCAATGCAGGGTCCGGAGCGTGGAGTTTGTAACATTCCCTTTCCTTATTGCAATAAACGTCATCACAGTCTTTTCCATTAAATACGAAAGTATTGCATAGAACGCAACGGATATATAATGACGCATCGGGCTATTGTTTGATGCTCGACACTACTCTTGATATTTCAGGCGCACAACTATGAGTACGACATGAAACAAATACAATCTCTTTATCATATATGATACTTATACAACAAATGATCATAAACGTGATTTCAATATCTTTTCTTACTTCATACACGAAGTAAATATTGTCTATGTAAAAACTGAAGAGAAATTCACGACACTAATTGTTATCCTATCTCTCTTGATTAATTAGACTAATCCGAAAATTGAGCACTTACAATATATCGTTTCTTGAAATATGCTTGATCAATTATTTGTCTATAAAACGAAAACAGACGACATACTTTATGGAGATAATAGGTAATAAACTTGTGTTTTTCTCTTCTTCCTAGACGCATACATATAAATAGGATGTTGAAGTTCGACGTCTTCGACAAATAATCGACTACAAAATGTGAGTATTACAATTGGTGAAATACAGTCTCAGACAGTTTGTTCTAGAAAAAAAAACGTTCGCTTTGCTATACCAAAGATAATCTTAGGAACATTGACGTTTCAAAATAGTTTTACTCATATCCAAGGACAATAAAATATTCGAAAGTACTAAGTGTCAAGTAGAGAGATGAGAAAACACTTCATGTTATTCTAAAACCTCTTGTGATATCTTCACGTATCGTATTGTATTAACAGGACAAATAATCCGTCTCGATATATCACCGAACAGCCGGATAGTTTCAACACTGTCTTCGCTCTCGCGCCTCAAGAGAGAATTTCCAATATTTATGAATGCGATGACCGTCGTTGTGGCTGTGGATCGCAGTATACAGTTGCACTAACTAATGCAAGAATTATCCAACGACGAGCAGACTCATGCTGCGGTTGCTGCTCGCAGGGTTATATCGATTCAATGCTCTTCCTATCTGACATCAGCAGCATCAGCACAAGAGTGAATCCAACCAGAAACGGTATGCCTCTCACTCTGATAGGCCCTTTCGGTTCAGAAGTATTTACATTTTCTCACCAATCCTTTCATAATGCGTTGGCAATGATCCCTCAAGCAGCAATGCCTTACAAAATATCAATGCAACCTAGAATCGTAATGCAAACACCTTATTCAGCACCACCTTACGAAACAAAGCCTATGAAACCAGATTATCAATCAGCGTTTTAAACTGTCTCGAAAACTTCACTTTGTTTTCTATTCTGATGAATGAAAAAAAAAGAACTATATGACATACTTCTGAAATATTTTGTAATTCAATTCATGACGATTTCCAGTCGGAAATCGATGAAGTATCATTCATTTGAGCTTTTTAGAATCATAATATAAATATTCATAATGCTGTCATTCTAAATTGAAACTCATGACAGACGCTTCCATTCGGTGCGCAATTGTAAGAAAGAAAATCATAGCTGTATTTGTCTACACGCTTCAAATATAATTTCTTTTCGTGAGTTGATGCTACCTCAATTATTTTGTTGTCATAATTATTGGGAAATGAACATTTCCTGTATGAGATTTATTCGGCATTTTTTCACGTCGGTAGAAGTGCTCTTCATTTCAGAAGAGAGTTTCTCTCTTAGAGCGGAACTATCTGTTGATAAGATTATAGAGCGAGAAGAAAAATAAGCCACTTAACCGAACAGCTAGGAGTATAAAAAGAAAGGCAAAGTCTGTCAGGAAGATGATGGATGTATGGAAATACAAACGTACTACTCTTATTAGAATGCGTTAACTCATTTTCTTGACACTTGATTTGTCGGATCACTTTTTGTTGAGCGTAATCATATATGTTCTCTTTTGCGATCAAGTCAACGACTCCACTCGATCTGAAGCATGTGGAGAGAATAGGCAAAAAGTTGCGTGTTAGCGAGAAAAGAAGAAGAGAAGTTTAATAATATATTTTCTCCGTGTCATTTTCTTATCGACTAATCTATTGTCAACTTTTCCAATTACACAAACCTTCACGCTTCAGAACATAAATGATGTGACTTTAACTTACTTTCTACCAATATCGAAATTCAATATTGGAGTTACACACAATGTCCAATTCAACAACAACTTTAGCTATATCAATCAATATTGTTTCTGCTGTTATTGTCCTAATAGCACTGACTAACAGTCTAGTTCTGTTTATTCTAATTGTCTATCGATTGGTGACTATGCATATCGGACCGAATGAACGCATTGCGCTGCATTTAATATTGAATACATTGTGTGCATTTATATTGATGTTTATCGTCTTATTTCTTCATGTAAACGTCTCAACATTATGTTCAGATTTGAATATGAACTCATTTCGATGGAGAGATGATTCACCGGCTTGTCGTTTCTGTGGTTATGTATTCTTTTCGGTGATTTGCAGCGTGTTTTGGAGTTACGCTCTGCAAGTCTTTTTTCGCTTCATTCGCGTTGTTTACCCAATGAATTCATGGATTAATCATATCAAAATCTATCTCTTTCTGTTTATTCCTCTTCAATGGATGATCTCATTCGCTATTGTTATTCCTCTTATAACCCGTTTGAATGGAATTCATCCATTGCTACCAAACGAAACATATTGCGGAGTTCAGTTTGACAAATTCACCGCTGTAGTTTATGCTTCCGTTGCAGAAGTTTGGATACCGATAATGATCATCTCGGCGTGTTACTTTAAAATTACCCGAACGATTAGACATCGCTCGTCGAAACAATTACCGTTTTTACGCAATCGCAAAGACGTGAAAGCCACTCATCGTATTATAATTATGATTTTCCTACTGAGTCTCATGAACATTCCAACTATTGTATACCTAGTTGACTTTTGGATATCTTCAAATGCATTGGATCCATTAATTTATCGGATAACTTGGCTTTCTCTTTCGATTGGATCGTTAATTTTATGTGTTTTGCTTCCTCAGTTAGTAATGCATGCCAGCATATATAAAGATCGTTAAGGGTGAGGGTGTGCTTATTCGTCACTTGTACACGATGAACTACTGATTTATTTGTTTGTACAAAGTTTGAGGTGAAAGACAACGAATGTGAGTTATTACGCGAATGTTAAATAATTAAAAGTTCTTTTGTAGAACTCTTGACATCGCTCACATTCTGTAAGAATACACAGCTTGATATAGTTTTCGACAAGAGAAAAAGATCCTCAGAACCATCAGAACATTTTTTATCCATCTATTCGCGCATGTAGTATCCGGTTCTCCATAGGTGTTGATATAATGACGCATAGAAGATACAATAAGGATGACTACCAAGAAGCTCAGGAGAAATGTTAATATCTTCACCTATCTTTTGAATAGTACAGTCTCACCACGTAGAGAACAATAGAACTGCTGACTAAATCCAAGATAGATAGAACACGGATCTTGGATTTCTTCTTGTGAGTTGGCGTCTGAATTTCGAAGATCAAACTCTTGTCCGTCAAAAGAATTTTCAGTAGTATTGTATTCTGCTATATATCTTTCAATACACCTGTTTGTGGCAGTAGTGAAGAAAAAAAACGTGTAGATAATATGAAGTGTGTATTCATAATATTCGAGTGATCGTTTGTTGCTTGTAAAGTCCAAATAGAATGCTGTTTGTATAATATCGATAAATATGAAAGTAATCGACTATTTTTCTATTGAACATCAAAGAACAAAAACTAAAGTCATGTAACAAAACCAATAGAAAAGATACCGTACTTTTTACACAAAAGAGAAACGAGAAATCCTAAAAGTTTATCTCTATGTCTTGAAAATGTCAACATTCATGACAAAGCAATCGTGGCTGCTTATTTCACATGAAGAATAACGTTTGTTACAATCATTAATCGCAGTCTCTGAAAATTTCATCAGATTATTTAAAAAAGCCAGTTTTCCATTCGTTTGGTGAGCGCCATCATCGACTACCTGTTGGAAAAAAATCAGTAATACAAACATTTCCTCATCCGAGATTTCTCAAAAAATATCGAGCGAACAGATTTTCATGCATGGCATTAGAATCATTAGAAACGGTTTGATTAGGCGCACAAACAAGCTAAATGAATGTTTCAGGATACTGTTCTACTGTTCCGAAACCTTTGCTTTGCACTATAATTTTAAAAAAACGTAAGTTTTTCTCCTGCAAGATTCATGATGCTCACTTATACGCTTTGGTTTTAGAAAATATTGTTTGTATCAATCGCGAATGACTACAGTGGTACTGGATTGATCTTTTCGCGTCGGTCTTTTGAGAACATCAGTATCCTTTACGATTCTTTCATCGTCCATCGGTCAAAGTGAATATTTTACTGTGCAAGGTTGTTTTCATGGAGACTTATAACAATGAAGTTTTAGCAAAAGAGAATAACTCTTTTTGGAGGAATTAAGTGATAAATTAATTCCTTCATCGGAAATTCTATTTTAATCTCCCATTTACGTCTATTTATACTTCGTTTATGACGTATTCATCATGTCTTACCTGTAGAAAGAGAAAAAACACGTTTATTTCCACGCGTCTTCTAACGTCGTCGCTATTTAAAAAGGACAACAATTGACGCAATTGCGATTCTTGATCGGATGCACTACTTCCTTCGCTTTCGACAGAATACAGCTTTTGAACAACCAACGAAAGTACAAAATGGAAAAAGCAGATGGATTATTGCGCATGGATACGTTTGCTTATCGAGGAAAAAACTACGAGGTGCCTATTTTTGACGACAATGCGCCTCCAATTATATTGAAAGCAAGTGCCAGTGCTATTTCGTTACCGAATACTTCGCCAATATTGCGCTGTATTAACTCAATTTGGAATTTAAAAGAGTTTTCATGTCCACGGCATCCTATATCGCTTGGTATACTGAATACTGATGAGTTGAATGCCTATACAAAACCAGACGCCGTGCGCGTGTTGGATATGCCTATTAAAATGCCTGACTGTGATGAATACCGGTTACCCCGCACTTTCTCACAATTTACTGGTGTTATTCAGCGAATTATCGATGTCGAACATCGCATCAATCCGCAACACGCTGATTATTATGCATATTTGACGATTGACCAACGTTGGGTGAAACCTGGCACGCTTCAACGTGAAGCACCTTGCCATGTGGACGGATTTCAAGGTGCACGATGGAATCCGAAATGTCGAATCAATCACACATATACGGTTTCCGATGTTTTACCTACTGCTTACTACATACAACCTTTCGATTTCTCTCTTCTCGATGAATGCATTCACGATTTCTTCTGGGAAATGAACGCGCAGGTTGCAGATACAAATGAAGTTCATCGATGGCAACCACAGCCTGCTGAAATTACTTTAATGGATTGCTACACTGTTCATCGTGGTGTTGAAAATACCAGTAGTAGTCCTGTATTTCGAACATGGTTACGCTTATCGTTCGAAGAACGCCGACGAGTTTTCGATCGTTTAGGCAATGCTCACAATCCTTTCTTTGACTACAACTGGACGATGGTCGATCGTGACATCGAACAACTGGGACTCTGTGCTTATCGTACTACGAGTGACCCATCTCTTCGCGTCTTTCCCTGGCAAGATCTTTCAGGAAATCCATTGCCACCAGGAGTACCAAAGACGAAGCCACAGTTGCGCAAAACAACAGATGAGAGCGTGAAATAAACAGAATATTTATTTTCTGTACGCGCTTGCTGAAAATACTGTATTCGAGACATTATATTGACAGAAGAAAAAGAATAAAACAACAGTAAAATTAACGACTGTTCCTGCATTTCCTCGTGCCTTTAAGGTAGATGTTGGTAGATTGGTGCTGCTATCTGATTCTACCGATGGTGGACCACCTCCACCTTCGACTGGGTCGGGATAACAACACTGCCATCGAACCTAAGATTTCGTTCAATGAATGTTACGGATAAAACCGAAGAATTTCCGCCGTCATCAGTGAAAATACCATCACCATCGTTTCTTATACGTGTAGCATTGTGAGTACTGTAAGGTAAGCGAGACGTCACTTGATCAGTAAGTGAATCATCGAAATACAATTGACCTAAGCGTGAAAGGATATCCATCAGTTCATGACACTAACTGTATCTATTCACCTGTATGAGAGGTGTACCCAACGTACTAGCCCAGGCACACAGTGTCAAATGTTACTTCTCCATCATCATTTGACACTCGAAGACCTAAACATGCAGTTTTATCGTGTCTTATACATTTCGAATTGATTTGAATGTACCACGTAGAACTGTTGAATTATCGGTATTTTGAGGTCGTCCACCGAGTGAAACATTGACAAAATGTGAATAGAGTTCTATGGCATCACAGTGCCAAATATCAACAGCTGCCCTTGATATTGGCTGACAGGTGCCAACTTCTATTACTTTTATACATAACGTCACTCGACCCCTGGACGATCTTTCCTAAAAATAAAGTTCATGCAGCAGTTTTTTTCTTGCATATCAAAGCAATTTACACTATATTTGGTTGATTGTATGTTGCATTCAAATAGTAAAGTCCTTCGGTTACTTGTGGCATTAAGAAGCAGTTCCTCGATGCATCTATCTTACAACGACCTTGTCTAACGTCGACTTCAATTCCATGTATCAGTGAAATGAACAATACAAAGGTGTATAAAAAGAAACGCATCGTTGATGTATGTGAAAAATAATATCCAGTTCAAAAAGTAGAACGCCTGTCTTTGTATGTGTGGAAGATTGAAGTGTGGGGTAACTCGCATCGTTTCGTTATTCATCAGAACTAATATTGAATGTACTATCGTCATCGAACTGGTCATACGTATGTATTTACGTGCAGAAAATCAAGTGCGTATAATGTTTTGTACTTGATAATGTACTTTTTAAAAATGATATGGGATGTATATCTCCTTGACTAAAGAAGTTCTTATTTCTTTGATAGCCAAAAATTGACACTGTAAGAATTTTACTAAAGAATATGCGTGTATTGTGATTGGAATAGAATACTTGTTTTTGTCTTTGGATATCGTCCATTGTTCGAGTTTTAGATTATGTTTGATTAATATATTTGATGCATCGTGATCGTATTTCGCTTCTGAACAAAAATATAATTCGTCTTTCACAATGAGTTCGTCGTTGACACTACAGGTACAAATCTATATAGTTTATCTACTATGTTAGTCCAAAGTATTAGCCACGTTGTGAATTATCCCGCTTTTTCTCAAGCTCCTATCCAACTCTCGTAAAGATCACACGTCTACTTTTTTACTCATCTATATGAACCGTGCTTTGTGAACTATTCAAACGAATGTTGTTGCATGATTTAATCCGAACAAGGTACGTATGTGGTCGGTCGCATTGTTTCTTACAATTGTCTTCCTTTTAATAAGTACACCCGACATAAGTCTCACCGCAGAAACGATCAGTTAAATTATTACGCTCACTAGAAGCAGCTTGCAGAACACTATCATCTTGATTCACGACAACAATCCATTGTTCAATGTAATTGGCATCGCGAACACAATACTCGTCACCTCCATAAGGATGTTCAAAATAAACTGCGTCACATATGGTATTCATATCACTTGGATGATATCGACGAGTAGTTCGACGTACATCGCCAACATTCACTTTAGCGCATATATAAGCACCTCGGTGGTTGGCTTTGAATTCTGTGTGCTTAATACACACAGCGGAATTGAGTAGAGCCAGAATGATACAGTAAAATATGATATAAACTACATGAAGTGCAAGGTTGTGATCGTTTGCACAACGATGAGCGCCAGCTACTCGTGCGTTGATCATTGATAATCGAGTAAATATGGCATAAATTGCACATGTTTACGGGATCGTGTTCGCAATGGCTGACCGTCTGAAAAATAATACCACAAGCGACGATGATGAAGGTAGATGGCACAAAGGACAATGCAGCAAATACAGTATACGTCATTGTCCGCGGTGGATAACGATATGCAACGACTGCACCGAGTATAAAATACGATAAATCGACAAAGTGCACAACCACTGAGAATTCCTACTGGAGTCAGCAGTACAAAATGCTGGCAACTAACACAGACAGTCCATCAACTATCTCGAAGAAGCAAGTACAAGCCAAGAGACTTTTTTATATTGTGCTGTATGACGGTTGAAGTCGACACAGCGGACAGATCAGTGCATAGAATAACGAAACGAACCATCCATTTATATCGTCTTTTGTCATCGCTGACATTGAAACGAGTATATTTTACTTCAACATCATCTGAATGCATTGGTTTCAGTCCACGACGACTGTGAAATGAAAATTAGCTTTACACATCGGCTAAAAAAGAAACCAACGTTGCTGATAAGAGCAGCACTATGCTTTTTCTTATAGTTTGAGAAGACAAGAAAAAGAAGCAGCGTGTGTTGATGTGTAGTGGTGCAACTTATATATTTATAGAAAAAAACTTTTGCTGGATAGATACGTCTGTCCTATGACAAATTTTCTACGCAAACCGATTAATTGTCATGATCATCGAACTCGATACAAAGCATTGATTTGTCTTCTTGTTAGTGATGCGATAACTTGGACTATTCGATTTATCCAACATGAAAGAAAAACCAAGCAGTATCAGTTACTTAGTACCGATTCTTCTTCTAGAGTTGTGTGGATCCTTAACATTGTTCTTCGCCGACATCGTTTATTGCCTTGCACCTTGCTTTGAAAGAGAACTTTTCCATGATGATGATCATCATGTATGCTGTGGACGTTGCACAGCTCTGTCGATAGGAACGTTGGCTTGCTTTCGATGCAAATGCTGTCAAGAACATCCACTGGGTATGTCAATTTACTCGAGTGATCATTCTTATGTGCTGTTTCATCATTCGTTTCATTGCTTTCATACTTAGTGCATCGGGTGCTACAACATATAATCTATTTTGTGTTCCTTACACTGTTATTTCTAGTCTTGCCTTGCTTGCATCGTTTCTTACACTTTCATCTTCTTTGGAACTTTCGTCCAGACGTAGGCGAGATCGATCTCATCTACGATTTATTCCAGATAAATTAGTTAATGAAGAATGTGAAAGTGGATGGCAAGTTTCGAGATGTACTAATGCAATTACTTATCAATCCAAAAGTCTCCATCACGCTCTACTATATCATTCGTTTCGCGCGCTATCGAAGAAAACCATGGTACCTATACAAGATAATGAAAGAATCATTGCCTATCATGCAACTACCAACGATCAAGCAGTCGATATTGCTCAAAACGGTTTTCCTGTCGATCAACGTAGAAAAGTATCTGATCACATTCGTTTTACGCG
The DNA here is from genome assembly GCA_905250025.1 of Adineta ricciae. Classification (NCBI taxonomy): domain Eukaryota; kingdom Metazoa; phylum Rotifera; class Eurotatoria; order Adinetida; family Adinetidae; genus Adineta; species Adineta ricciae. The sequence continues at coordinate 47,696 of CAJNOJ010000492.1, forward strand.
CATTGTGGAGAAATGGAACACTACTGAAGCGTCAGAGTCTACAGCCATTATCTGCGCTCGACTCAATCTAGGTCATGTTGTGAATGTTGAAAGTGAGGACACATTCAAATTTTCAGCTCATTCTAATATCTATCCACAGATGCTACAACTGTTGCTAGACGGTTCCCTTAAAGTGAACTTTCCTGATGAAATTGAAAACTGGGTGATTGCATTACGAACAAGAACGAACGAAATATTTGATATATCCGCCTATGATGGTTGTATTTGAACAACATTTGCACCGAGCTATTCCTTCACATCGAAAGAAGAAAAGTGGACTATTAATAATCAGAGAATCGATTGAACACTATGCTATGTTTTCTTTACTCAAATATTGATTGTTTACTCGAGATAAGTTTATTAAATTTTGCGTACCATATATATCGACAACATTTGATTCTTGTTTAAGAATACGGTAGTCGATTACAGTAGAAATGGCAAAGACATCATTCATTAAAAAAATTCAGTGGATGGGAATTTCCAAACTGATCTTAATTGCACTTCCGTCCATAGTCTTCGGCATTTTGACTGTTATAATAACATTACGACAAAACAGTTTTCAAGAGTTCATTCGCAAACAAGATCGAGAAGAACACCATCGAGAAAACCTTCGATTAACCTATCAAAATTATATCAATGATATCTCCAATGTTCTATTCGAAAAAGCTTCCAATTCGACCGACCATCATCGGCGTTTATTAGAAATCCGAGCCAAAACTCTCTACGCCTTTTCATTGCTTGATCCGTCGAAAAAATCTAATATCATCTTATATCTCTACGAAACTCGTTTATTAAGATCGGACTCGAATCCAAATGAAAGACTCGATTTAACTGGTATAGATCTGAGCAATGTCATCTTCAATGGCTCATTTGGTCGACCTCTGAATCTCAGTTATATCTCTCTCGCAAATATAAAAGCAACGAATCTTGTTTTTCAATGGTGTCAGTTAACAAATGCTATTCTTGACAACTCGTATATGCCATCACTGGCCATATCAAATACCGCTTTAACAAATACGAGTTTTAAACGCGTTTACGCTCCATTCAGCAGAATGCATAATGTTCTTTCACATAGAAATAACTTTTCCGGGTCTAATCTAAGTCGAATGCATTATATAAGTAATGTTTATATTCCCGGAACGGTCGATTTTACCAATACAGATTTACTCAATAGTTATGTTACATTTGACGACAAATATGTTGACTTGAACAAGCATATCATCGACAGCAGCATCACCATTCTAAATGCGCGTTTACCAAATGGCGTGTTTCTTCAAATCGATTCATCTGATCTAGTCATCGATGGACATGCACAGCAAAATGTAAGAAATGTTTACTGATAAATCAAAACTATGTCAAATATTGTAGTGTCAATCTAACAGAAGTGAAAACATATGGCTTTCAAGTGGAAGTTTATCAACACTTGAAATCTCTTCAATACCAGTGAATTCATCGTTGAATAGCAGCAGTTGCTATTTTATTGGCCAATCGGCAAATGAAGCATCTTCAATGCAAACGATTGACTTACAGAAATTCTCGACATTGATCGATAGCGATCTTGCTTGGTATAATTTATCGTGTTTTATTGGATGTTTACAAGGAAATAATTCGAATATCTCAGTACTATTGAATTTTTTCTCAGATTTTGCCATTCCACATCAACAGTATGCAGGTTATTATATCGAAATCAAAGCGTATAACTGATACTTTCACAATGGATCTCCTCTTTTTAGCGATTTCAACAAAAACTGCTCCATGCATTATTGCTGACCACGATACCATTCCAAAATTAACACGATTTGTCCATTTAGATCTTCATTACTATTCTACTGATAAAAATGGATTATGCTTAGTCGATAGTATCGAATTTCGAATATTTCAAGCAAAGAAGTCATGAACATCGTTCTTTTAGGAAAAGTCATCGATTGCTTGTAGTTGTCTCTTTATTTTAGAAATATTTTCGCGAAACTCATAGAAAAACAAAAATCGATGATACAGACAGAAAACTTTCCAAAGTTGTAAAAAAAATCTTCTCAATCTGTTTTTCTTTTGTCGTTCTTAAATCGTAACAATGAACAAATGGTACCTACTGGAAAATTTAACCATTCTTTCCTACCAATCATATTTCGGTTCGACAGTTCATCATCAGGAAGGCGTTCTTTGCCAAGTGCACTCCGATCGATAACATCAATCAGAGCGATGGCCATACCTTGAGCGATTATAAGTATGACCAACTGAATCGAAGTTAAGTGCACTGGTTGACTATCGAAGATGATTGCAAATGGTGTAATATGGAACCATTGCGCACGTTCAAGTTCGAACACCGTAAAAGTGATATTGAATATAACACCAATGGTAATATAAGCCAATATCGATAAGTAATTTGCTCTTGTTCCTTGATTTGCTCGAACAGTGGCTAAGTATTGTGCATTTTCACAGGTATCTAACAGTAAATAACGTCGAATAGTAGTCCACGTATTCAGTACGGAGATAATCACAAAAACACATGATAAACATATTATATACAATCTTTGCATAATGTACATAGATTCTAAAGAGATCGATTCGGTAAATACGCTCGCCACATCAGTGATAACTATAATCCAACTAAACCAAACGATTCCTTGAATCATGAATGTAGCCAATAAACGTAAAACACCGATGATATTACTTATTTGCCTATTCGTACCATATGCATCACTGATTGTAACACCTGTATCGACTATTCTTGAATCATGCACAACCGATATATTACCTGTCGTCAATGTAGCGTACTCCGCACGCGTGTATAATAAAATACGGTCGTAGGGTTGTTCAATATTCAATAAAGTTTTTAGTATCCAGACAGATTTTTGTATAGGTTCGATCAGGAACATGAATGGTGCTATGATAAACATTCGAAAACATGCTAGTCTTAACCCAAATAGAATACCTATGATGTAATTCTTTAATGTTATCGAATTGTCCGCTTTCAATCTTTTAACTTGAGAATATTCGTCATGACGCGTGTATTTTATTACAATATTGAATCGAGTGATTTTCCAATCGAATATATAGCGTATGATACCAGAAATATTGTCGAAGATACCGCGGAAATAACTGTAATAGATTTTATCGTGAGAATCAATGACGAGTTGATAAACTGCTGATGTAAATTGGTCAAGTATTGAACAGTTCGTCTGTTTAAGAGATGATATGCCATCGAATTTCTTGTTTCTGATATCTTCAATTAACAAATCTTGAATTTTCGATTGAAAAGGTGGTTTTCTCATGCTTTCCCACGTATAACTTCGATATTTGTACAATTCCGATGACCTATCNATTTGGTTTTAGCTATTGGATGTTGCTACAAAATCAGTCGGTATACAAGACGCCAATAGAGGCGTTGATTCGTACGAGTTTAATGATGTTCGATCTCGGATATGAAGATCGACTTTATAATCAGGATCCTAATGATGTTGGATATTATACCATACTTTATTTCATGTTTCTAATTACTGGTATTGTCTTTTGTATTTTCGTGGTGAATCTAATGATCAGTAAGCTTGCGTTTATCAAAAAAGATTCAATCGCTCTCTATATTTTCTATATAGGTATCGCTGTGGGTGAAATCCCTTCGTTAAAAGATCAAAGCATTGTTTGGCGTCATAAGATGATGTATAATCTCGTCTCAGACTACGAAATCCTTCGTGCCCAATTACGTTTGATCGTTAATCGTATGACATGCTGTCGTTCACATAGAAGTAAACAACGTGGACCGCGCCTATTAAAATTTCTACAATATCGTCAAGATCAATCGCTACAACAAGATGAGAATAATGTCTTCTTCCTTGTAGGTTTTGGTCGTTACATGCAAAAGCACTTTTTTGACGAAAGAATTCAAGATAATGTAGAAACGGTCGTTTCAAATAGTACGACAGAAAACAAAGTCGACCAATGATAAACCTATATCCTTTTTTGTTTGGATTCCGTTTTAAATAAATACTGATAAAAACGAAAATTCCTTTTTCTCATGTTCGAAGCGTGCAGAAACCATCACACAATTTTCTTATTCACTAGGGGACGTACACAGACAGTCAGTTCATTCTCCGTCGAACGAATTTATCTGATATTGATGCATTATCTCAACTTTGTGAGAAATGTTTGTTGAAGATTTCGCTATTCTATATAACCTGAGAAAGATTTACAAGACTATTTCAATTCAGCAACAAAGCCAGAATGGTTTGCTGCGAAGATAAACCAATCATAAAGTTGAATGCTGTTGGGATAAGACAAGACAAGATCAATGATGACTTCGTTGCTTATGCGATGCCAATCCTCTTACGATCGATGTTCTCATGAATTTGGTCGACAACGAATAGAAGTTGCAAACCTTGGTGTAAAGAAACGTGTTGGGCAAGTTCTATATAGTTAACGGTCGTTGCAGAAACTCTCAAAGCATAAAAGCTTGATTCACACTGCAATTTTCATAAAACCTTATTTTTAAGATGTTTATTATTTTGATTGCTGATATGCTATGTGGATACAGTAATAATATATTAATGGTTTTATGTTAAAGATCCCCACTGAGCTATTCTCTTTTATTACTGATACGATACTTTAAAAATAACCAACCTTGATAATATATTCTTTCTTTCTATCAGAGACTAATTGCTAGAGTGAATCGAAGTGAGAAAATAATATGTCACGTACTAAAAAGAGTTAGAAAAAAAAATGCGTAGTTATGAAAAAACGACTTTTCCATCATTAACATCCTTTTGAAGCTAAAGTCAAAGACACTACTTCTCTGAATTCAAATTTTCTTCTTCTGAGTTACAACCATGGCAAGTAATCTTCCCCTAGAAAATGTCTGGGATTATCCACGTCCACCAGAAATTGAACCTGTTCAAGCACGTCTTCGAGTCATCTTCAATCAAATCGTACTAGCGGACACTACCCGAGCAATGCGTATCATAGAAACCGGCCATCCTCCGACGTACTATATTCCTCCAGAAGATGTCAAACAAGAGTATCTCAATCGCAATGACAAGACATCGTACTGCGGATATAAAGGTTTAGCATCATATTATGATTTCATTCTGCCGGATAATCAACCGATTGTAAAGGCACGAATATGGTCATATGAAAATCCGACTGGAAGTGATGAAAAATATATTGGTGTCAAAGGTTATTTTAGTTTTTATGTCGGACCGTGGGATTGTTATGTTAACGACGAGAAAGTTGAAGCACAGCCAGGCGATTTTTATGGTGGATGGAAAACGAAGAATATCATGGGCAAAGTCAATGCAGGGTCCGGAGCGTGGAGTTTGTAACATTCTCTTTTCTTATTGCAATAAATGTCAACACAGTCTTTTCCATTAAATACAGAAGTCTTGCATAGAACGCTACAGATATACAATGACGCATCGGACTATTGTTTGATGCTCGGCACTACTCTTGATATTTCAGGCGCACAACTGTGAGTACGACATGAAACAAATACGATCTCTTTCTCATATATGATACTTGCACAATAAATGATCATAAACGTGATTTCAACATCTTTTCTTACTTCATGCACGAAGTAAATATTGTCTATGTAAAAACTGAAGAGAAATTCACGACACTAATTGTTATCCTATTTCTCTTGATTAATTAGACTAATCCGAAAATTGAGTACTTCCGATATATCGTTTCTTGAAATATACTTGACCAATTATTTGTCTATAAAACGAAAACAAACGACATACTTTATGGAGATAGTAGGTAATAAACTTGTGTTTTTCTCTTCTTCCTAGACGCATACATATAAATAGGATGTTGAAGTTCGAAGTCTTTGACAAGTAATCGACTACAAAATGTGAGTATTACAATTGGTGAAATACAGTCTCAGACAGTTTGTTCTAAAGAAAACCGTTCGTTTTGCTACCGAAGATAATCTTAGGAACATTAACGTTTCAGAATAGTTTCACTCATATCCGAGGACAATAAAATATTCGAAAGTACTAAGTGTCAAGTAGAGAGACGAGAGAAAACACTTCATGTTATGCTAAAACGTATTATGATATATTCACGTACCGCATTGTATTAACAGGACAAACAATCCGTCTCGATATATCACCGAACAGCCGGATACTTTCAACACTGTCTTCGCTCTCGCGCCTCAAGAGAGAATTTCCAATATTTATGAATGCGATGACCGTCGTTGTGGCTGTGGATCGAAGTATACAGTTGCACTAACTAATGAAAGAATTATCCAACGACGAGCAGACTCATGCTGCGGTTGCTGTTCGCAGGGTTATATCGATTCAATGCTCTTCCTATCTGACATCAGCAGCATCAGCACAAGAGTGAATCCGACCAGAAATGGTATGCCTCTCACTTTGACAGGCCCTTTCGGTTCAGAAGTATTTACATTTTCTCGCCAATCCTTTCATAATGCGTTGGCAATGATCCCTCAAGCAGCAATGCCTCACAAAATATCAACGCAACCTAGAATCGTAATGCAAACACCTTATTCAGCACCACCTTACGAAACAAAGCCTATGAAACCAGATTATCAATCAGCGTTTTAAACTGTCTTGAGAACTTCATTTTGTGTTCTATTCTGATGCATGAAAAAAAAAGAACTATATGACATACTTCTACAATATTTTGTAATTCAACTCATGACGATTTCCAGTCGGAAATCGATGAAGTATCATTCATTTGAGCTTTTTAGAACCATAGTATAAATATTCATAATGCTGTCATTCTAAATTGAAAGCGATGACAGACGCTTTCATTCGGTGCGCAATTGTAAGAAAGAAAATTATAGCTGTATTTGCCTACACGCTTCAAATATAATTTCTTTTCGCGAATCGATGCCACCTGGATTATTTGGTTGTCATAATTATTGGGAAATGAACATTTCCTGTATAAGGTTTATTCCGTATTTTTTACGTCGTTAGAAGTGCTCTTCGTTTCAAAAGAGAGATTCTCTCTTAGAGAGGAATTATCTGTTGATGAAATTATAGAGCGAGAAGAAAAGCAAGCCACTTAACAGAACAGCTAGGAGTATAAAAAGAAAGACAAGGTCTGTCAGTGAGATGATGGTTGTATGGAAATATAAGCGTAATAATCTTATTCGAATGCGTTAACTCATTCTCTTGGCACTCGATTTGTCGGATCGTTTTTGTTAAGCGTAATCATATACGTGTATATTCTCTTTTGCGATCAAGTGAACGACTCCACTCGATTTGAAGCATGTGGAGAAAATAGGCAGAAAGTTGCTTGTTGGCGAGAAAAGAAGAAGAGAGATTTAATAATATATTCTTGCTTCGTGTCATTTTCCTGTCGACTAATCTATTGTCAGCTTTTCCCATTACACAAACATTTACGCTTCAGAACATAAATGACGAGGTCGCTCGTCGTTGAATAAATTATGTGAATTTAACTTACTTTCTACCAATATCCAAATTCAATATTGGAGTTACACACGATGTCCAATTCAACGACAACTTTAGCTATATCAATCAATATTGTTTCTGCTGTTATTGTCCTATTAGCACTGACTATCAGTCTAGTTCTGTTTATTCTAATTGTCTATCGCTTGGTGACTATGCATATCGGATCGAATGAACGCATTGCGCTGCATTTAACATTGAATACACTGTGTGCTTTTATATTGATGTTTATCGTCTTATTTCTTCATGTTAACGTCTCGACATTATGCTCGGATTTGAATATGAACTCATTTCGATGGAGAAATGATTCACCGGCTTGTCGCTTCTGTGGTTATGTATTCTTTTCGGTGATTTGCAGCGTTTTTTGGAGTTACGCTCTGCAAGTCTTCTTTCGATTCATTCGCGTCGTTTATCCAATGAATCCATGGATTAATTACATCAAAATCTATCTCTTTATGTTTATTCCTCTTCAATGGATGATCTCATTCGCTATTGTTATTCCTCTTATAATCGGTTTGAATGCAATTCATCCATTGCTACCAATCGAAACATATTGCGGAGTTCAGTTTGACAAATTCTTCGCCGTAGTTTATGCTTCCGTTGCAGAAGTTTGGATACCGATAATGATCATCTCGGCGTGTTATTTTAAAATTACCCGAACGATTAGACATCGCTCGTCGAAGCAATTACCGTTTTTACGCAATCGCAAAGACGTGAAAGCCACTCATCGTGTTATAATCATGATTTGCCTATTGAGTCTCATGAACATTCCAACTATTGTATATCTAGTTCTCTTTTGGACATCTTCGAATGCATTGGATCCACTAATCTATCGGATAACTTGGCTGTCTCTTTCGATCGGATCGTTAATTTTATGTGTTTTGCTTCCTCAGTCAATAATGCATGCCAGCATGTATAAAGGTCGTTAAAAGCCTAATAATTAATTGTCATAATCATTGAACCCGGTACAAAGCATTGATTTGTCTTCATGTTAGTGATGCAATAACTTGTACTATTCGATTTCTCCTTGTTTGTATCGGTTTATCCAACATTAAAGAAAAATCAAGTAGTACCAGTTACTTGGTACCGATTCTTCTTCGCGGACATCGTTTATTGCCTTGCACGTTGCTTTGAAAGAGAACTTTTCCGTGATGATGATCATCATGTATGCCGGTAGACGTCGCACAGCTCTGTCGATAGGAACGTTGACTTGCTTTCGATGCAGATGCTATCAAGAACATCCACAAGGTATGGCAATTTACTCGAGTGGTCATTCTTATGTGCTGTTTCATCATTCGTTTCATTGCTTTCATACTTGGTGCATCGTGTGCTACAACATATAATCCACTTTGTGCTCCTTACACTGTTATTTCTAGTCTTGCCTTGGTTGCATCCTTTCTTACACTGGTTATTGAATGGTTACACTTTCATCTTCTTTGGAACTTTCGTCCAGACGTAGGCGAGATCGAGCTCATCTACGATTTATTCAAGATAAACTAGTCAATGAAGAACGTGACAGTGGATGGCAGGTTTCGAGATGTACAGATGTAATTACTTGTCCATCCAAAAGTCTCCATCACGTTCTACTATATCATCCATTTCGCGCAGTATCGAACAAATCCATGGTACCTATACAAGATAATGAAAGAATCATTGCCTATCATGTAACTACCAATGATCAAGCAGTTAATATTGCTCAAAACGGTTTTCCTGTCGATCAACGTAGAAAAGTATCTGATCACATTCGTTTTACACGCATTGTGGAGAAATAGAACACTATTGAGGCGTCAGAATCTACAGCCATTATCTGCGTTCGACTCAGTTTAGGTCATGTTGTGAATGTTGAAAAAGAGGAGCAATTCAAATTTTCAGCTCATCCTATTATCTACCCGCAGACACTACAACTGTTGCTAGACTGTTCCATTAAAGTGCGCTTTCCTGGTCAAATTGAAAACTGGGTGATTGCATTACGAACAAGAACGAACGAAATATTTGATATATCCGTCTATGATGGTTGTATTTGAACAACATTTGCACCAAGCTATTCCTCCACATCGAACGAAGAAAAGTGAACTATTAATAATCAGAGAATCGATTGAACACTATGCTATGTTTTCTTTACTCAAATATTGATTGTTTGCTCGAGATAAGTTTATTAAACCTTGCGTACCATGCATATCGACAACATTTGATTCTTGTTTAAGAATACGGTAGTCGATTACAGTGGAAATGACAAGGATATCATTCAATAAAAAAATTCAGTGGATGGGAATTTCCAAACTGATCTTAATTGCACTTCCGTCCATAGTCTTCGGCATTTTGACTGTTATAATAACATTACAACAAAACAGTTTTCAAGAGTTCATTCGCAAACAAGATCGAGAAGAACATCATCGAGAAAACCTTCGATTAACCTATCAAAATTATATCAACGATATCTCCAATATTCTATTCGAAAAAGCTTCCAATTCGACCGACCATCATCGGCGTTTATTAGAAATCCGAGCCAAAACCCTATACGCCTTTTCTGTGCTTGATCCGTCGAAAAAATCTAATATCATCTTATATCTCTACGAAACTCGTTTATTACGATCGGACTTGAATCCAAATGAAAGACTCGATTTAACTGGTATAGATCTGAGCAATGTCATCTTCAATGGCTCATTTGGGCGACCTCTGAATCTCAGTTATATCTCTCTCGCAAATATAAAAGCAACGAATCTTGTTTTTCAATGGTGTCAGTTAACAAGTGCTATTCTTGACAACTCGTATATACCATCACTGACCATATCAAATACCGCTTTGACAAATACGAGTTTTAAACGCGTTTACGCTCCATTCAGCACAATCCAGAATGTTTTTTCACATGGAAATAACTTTTCCGGGTCTAATCTAAGTCGAATGCATTACATAAGTAATGTTTATATTCCCGGAACGGTCGATTTTACCAATGCAGATCTACTCAATAGTTATGCTACATTTGACGACAAATATGTTGACTTGAACGGACATATCATCGACAGTAGCATCACCATTCTAAATGCGCGTTTACCAAATGGTGTGTTTCTTCAAATCGATTCATCTGATCTAGTCATCGACGGACATGCACAAAAAAATGTAAGAAATGTTTACTGATAAATCAAAACTATGTCAAATATTGTAGTGTCAATCTAACAGAAGTGAAAACATATGGCTTTCAAGTGGAAGTTTATCAACACTTGAAATCTCTTCAATACCAGTGAGTTCATCGTTGAATAGCAGCAGTTGTTATTTTATTGGCCAATCGGCAAATGAAGCATCTTCAGTGCAAACGATTGATTTACAGAAATTCTCGACATTGATCGATAGCGATCTTGCTTGGTATAATTTATCGTGTTTTATTGGATGTTTACAAGGAAATCATTCGAATATATCAGTACTAGTGAACTTTTTCTCAGATTTTGCCATTCCACATGAGCAGTACGCAGGTTATTATATCGAAATAAAAGTGTATATCTGATGTTTTCACAGTGAATCTCCTCTTTTTAGCGATTTCAACAAAAACTGCTCCACGCGTTATTGCTAACAACGAAACCATTCCAAAATTAACACGATTTGTCTATTTAGATCTTCATTACTATTCTACTGATAAAACTGGATTATGCCTAATCGATAATATCGAACTTCGAATATTTCAAAGAAAGAAGTCATGAAAGTCGTGAACATCGTTCTTTTAGGAAAAGTCATCGACTGCTTGTAGTTTTCTCTTTATTTTAGAAATATTTTCGCGAAACTCATAGAAAAACAAAAATCTGTGCTACAGACAGAAAACTTTCCAAAGTTGTAAAAAAAACTCTTCTCAATCTGTTTTTCTTTTGTCGTTCTTAAATCGTAACAATGAACAAATTGTACCTACTGGAAAATTTAACCATTCTTTCCTACCAATCATATTTTGGTTCGACAGTTCATCATCAGGAAGACGTCCTTTGCCAAGTGCACTCCGATTGATAACATCGATCAGAGCGATGGCCATACCTTGAGCGATTATAAGTATGACCAACTGAATCGAAGTTAAGTGCACTGGTTGACTATCGAAGATGATTGCAAATGGCGTAATATGGAACCATTGCGCACGTTCAAGTTCGAACACCGTGAAAGTGATGTTGAATATAATACCAATGGTAATATAAGTCAATATCGATAAATAATTCGCTCTTGTTCCTTGATTTACTCGAACAGTGGCTAAGTATTGTGCATTTTCGCAGGTATCTAATAGTAAATAACGTCGGATAGTAGTCCACGTATTCAGTACGAAGATGATCACAAAAACACATGATAAACATATTATATACAATCTTTGCATAATGTACATAGATTCTAAAGAGATCGATTCGATAAATACGCTCGCCACATCAGTAATAACTATAATCCAACTAAACCAAACGATTCCTTGGATCATGAATGTAGCCAATAAACGTAGAACACCGATGATATTACTTATTTGCTTATTCGTACCATACGCATCACTAATTGTAACACCTGTATCGACTATTCTCGAATCATGCACAACCGATATAGTACCTGTCGTCAATGTAGCGTACTCCGCACGCGTATATAATAAAATACGGTCGTAGGGTTGTTCAATGCTCAATAAAGTTTTTAGTATCCAAACAGATTTTTGTATAGGTTCGATCAGAAACATGAATGGTGCAATGATAAACATTCGAAAACATGCTAGTCTTAATCCGAATAGAATACCTATGATGTAATTCTTTAATGTTATCGAATCGTCCGCTTTCAATCTTTTAGTTTGAGAATATTCGTCATGACGCGTGTATTTTATTACAATATTGAATCGAGTGATTTTCCAATCGAATATATAGCGTATGATACCAGAAATGTTGTCGAAGATACCGCGGAAATAGCTGTAATAGATTTTATCGTGAGAATCAATGACGAGTTGATAAACTGCTGATGTAAATTGGTCAAGTATTGAACAGTTCGTCTGTTTAAGAGATGATATGCCATCGAATTTCTTGTTTCTGA
>CAJNOJ010000493.1:0-57687 GCA_905250025.1 Adineta ricciae
GAACTGTTCTTCGGCACCAAAGATATTTGCAAAAAATCTTTCTTTTCCTATTGTCTCTTCGTTATGTCAGATTGTTTCAAGTCTGTTTGATACCGTAAATCTGACTCCTCTCGTTGACAGAACTTAAAACTCGACTATAGAAAAAGTGTATCTTAACGAGAACAGTATCCATTGATCATTGTCATGTGTCTTTGACTAAATTATCGATGTTTTCAAAGTTTATGTAGTTTGACATGGAAATGTCATCGATTTAGATTTACCTTGTGAAATTCGTGGAAAAGCTGTTTGATCTAAATGAATGAAAAAAATCCAATTGAGAATTTCATCTGATTTCCTTTTTAAAATTTTCTCTCGAAATCAAACAACCCAAACTTCATTTTTCTTTACAGAAAACTGGAAGAGTACAATATCCTGATTATAATCTGCCTGCTATTACATGAAAACGAGGTTTTTATTTAAAGGAATCGCTGTGCAACATTTAGCAAAAAAGAACCTTGTGCGCTTATTTGGAGATTTCAAGGACAGACTGATGACCTGTTTACCTGAATTTATTCGAACAGTTGATAAAAATCCTTCAGTTGTCATTGGAAAAGCTGTTTGAGAAAGAAAACAAAAATCACTTCTTAATGAAAACTAATTTCAACAAACTTTCTTCGATCTTCGTCGTTGTCAATGAAACAGTTGATAATTCACCTGAAATGAAGAAGACAATTTCACGCATTCTTTTCTCATATTTTCTTCAATTTCAACCAACTTTCTGCAACTTGATTTGTCGTTCCAACTACCGAAGATTCATCTTTAACAAACAATAAAAACGTCTCTTCTCCTCCTTTACTTTTCCACTTACTACACGATGTTTTTTCAAAATTAAACTTTTGAATTCGATGATTTCCATAATCAATAACAAAAATATTTCCATCAATGTCAAAACTCAGAGTATTTGGGGCGGATAATTGATCAGATTGTGAACCTTCTCCAGCACATCCAACTAAACATCGAAAACCATTCGCATCTTCTCTAATTATACGATGTCTTCCTCTTTCCACAATGAAAAAATATTTTTGTGCATCGAGAACAATTCCACTTGGACCATTGAGTGTAAATGTGACATTTGAAGATCCTTGTCCCACTCTCGTTTTTCCATTTAACTGTCCAACTTCAAATTGTTGGATACGATTATTGTCACAATCTGCCACATATAAATCGAAATTCACATCAACAAATATTCCATCAGGAGAAGAAAGTTGATTGAGAGCAGAACCATTAGTGCCATTTCCAGCAACAAGTTTTGGTTTCAAATCAACATCGTTCAACCATCTCTTCACCACTTTCTGTTGATTGGACATTGAGCAATATAACGAATTATTTTGATCGACAAACAACCCAAAACATTGAGAATCGACACTCATGACAGTGATCAAACTTTCATTTCGTTGAATCCATTGATTAACTTGCTTGTTCGACTGACCATTATCGATAAAAATATCTCCAACATTTGTCACAAATATCGACAATGATCCGACGAAATTCCCCGAAATGTTTTTTGTTGGATTTGAACTTTGATTGGCCCAGATTAGAATTTGTTTTGTATTCTGATTGAATGAATAGATTGTGTTGTTTGTGTTTATAAAAAGAGCACGGGGAAGTCGTCCAATAATGTTTTGATCAGCAAAAGTAATTGCAGATTTATTCCAAGTTGCATTTGAACAAAATTTCGGTTGATTAAACGAAAAAGTTGAAATTCTTTGAATAAAAATCCAAAGAAGACAAAACGAGAAATTCATTTGAATCAAAGAAATAAAAATTGTGAATAAAAAGAAGATTTTTATTGAATAAAATCCAAATGAAAATAAACGTGAGAAAATTGAAAACAAAAGAAAATCAATAAATTCTTCTCTTTTTGTTTCATCCAAATGAAAATATTTGATTAAAACGCAAAGATTTTCTCACGTCTATTTGATATAAAAATAATGATTTCGATATTTTCTCAGAATTTCAATTCTCAAATAAAACATTCAAAGAGAAATGAACACGTCTCTTTATTCAAATATCAAAATGTAACAAAAGTTTTTCATCAATTAATTAAATTTCTGAATTTAAATACAAAAATTCGTTTCGATCGTCAATTTATTTCATTTTCAAAGAAAAGATTTTACTTTTTAAAAATTCTTTTCATTGATTTTCCCTCACTGAGAAAAATTCAATTGAAAATTCTTCTCAAAAGACTTTGTTCATTTGTACGTGATGATTTGAAGTAATGACAATCAAATGATATTTGATCTCTCAAATAAAATCAACACAATTTGCTTTGTCATGATTTTTAAATGAGAAAATCTCATTTTACACAAAGAATTCAAATTTCTTTTTTATTTGAAAATATATGAAGAAAATAAAGAAATTGAATTGTTTTTTATTAAATAATAAAAATAATTTTCTAATTTCGAAGTTTTCATCTGAGAAAATCAAAGAAATTATTTATTTTCAATTTCAGATCTTAATTAACAATTTAATTCGTCTTTTTGTTTCCTCAATTTTGATAAATATCGAATTAATTATTTGAATTTTTGATTTTATTTGAATCATTTTTTTGTTAAATATTCTCATTTAGAGATTAAAAGTTCTCTCATTATTTATTTAACTTTTATTTGAATAAGAAAAATTCTTCTTTTTCAAATAATTTCTTTGGAATTGACTTTCATCAACAAGAAATTCTTAATGAAAATCGAAATAATCATCGTTGTTCAAATCATTTTCTAATGATAAAACTTCATTTCATGAACTTTTCAATTGAATCAGTTTTTCATCGATAAAATATTCTCTTATTTTCACATCTAAAATTACATCGAAATACTTCGGATCATCATTTGTAACGATGACTTTTTCACTAATTATGGAAATTACTTGAGAATTCAATTGAATTTTGTAGGAAATCAAAAATTTTAAGTTTGAAATCGAATGAAGAAATACAAAGAAAAACATCTGTTTACATTTCACATTGTTTTCTTTACTTCAGCAAATATTTCTCAACAATTTCCTGTTTTGACCGAATCTCAACGAATAGATTAGGAAAAAAGATCAATAAAGAGAGTCTCGAATCACACTGAAAGAGAAAATCTCGAATGTCAAATGAGAAAACAAAGAAAGATCAGAAGTGAAATGTCTTTGTGCATTTTGAAACAAAATTTGAGAGAAGTGACACGATTTTCGAGATTATTTGAATCAGTTTATGTATCGAGAAGATGTTTGTATTGTGTTTGAGACGGTTAAAAAGGTATTTCTGGACAAAACAACATATGAATCAAAAGGAAAAACGTTCGCCTTCATTTCTATGCAATTTTAAACTAAATTCTCGTGATGAAAACATATTCAGATTGATTATTGTATTTTATCTTAATATTCGAAAGATTTTTATGCGAATAGACAAATTTTGTTGACCTATTTAACACAAATATGAAGATCTTATCAAATCGATCATGTTGAAGGTGAAAGGATGAATCTATACTCATTCTCATCAGATAGAATTGTATTCTATAATTCTGCACCGCCATCTATTCGATCCATTCTAGAACTGTGAAGATAGGTTATATAATCCATTAGTGAATCTTTGAATTACGGAATTTCAGAGATCAGAATAGCAGTCTTGATTTTACATTTTATGTTACATACATATTATGTACAATAGAGAAGCTATGAGAAAATTTTGTAGAAATGAAAATGAAAAAGCACAAGCACCATCATCTTTTCCATCCTGCTCTTTTTCACATTCAGATATTATCGATAATGAACAGCACGAGTACTCTCAGTTTTCTCCGTCGCTGTTAAATCTACTGTTTTTTCATAATATAGACAAAAGAAGAGATCAAAAACTAAGCGCAGTTCTCCCCTTATGACGAGCTCTTTGCGGATGCTCATCAGTATGTCTGAATTGAGCTCTTAATTTTAGAATAAAGACTGTTCAATATTGCGAGCTGAGAAAGGCACAAGCTACTGTAGTATAATGGTAGTATCACGGTTTGTCGGACCGAAGATCAGGGTTCGATTCCCTGCAGTAGCGAGATATCTTTTTTCATTTCATCATTCACTAATTATTTGTAACATAACGATTCACTTCGTACAGTAATTGCATCATATAAAGCGTACAGAACACGAACATTGCTTTTCGTTCTATGAATATAATACNATATTGCGAGCTGAGAAAGGCACAAGCTACTGTAGTATAATGGTAGTATCACGGTTTGTCGGACCGAAGATCAGGGTTCGATTCCCTGCAGTAGCGAGATATCTTTTTTCATTTCATCATTAACTAATTATTTTTAACATAATGATTCACTTCGTACAGTAATTGCATCATATAAAGCGTACAGAACACAAACATTACTTCTCGTTCTATGAATATGATTCATGTCTTTTTTTTCATATCTATCATTATAGTCTACATCATGCATGCGATTTTATGTCAAAGATTAGTTGACTTTTCTTTTTGAGTGATATTCTCTATTTATTTGAAACGGAGCATCAAATGAGAGTGTCATCATTGATTGGAAATGATACGTATAATATATGTTCCTTTGTTCTCAGTCATTGAAATGCTTTTGGAGAGATTCAGAGTGTCATTAGGAAATTGATAGACAAATAATCCTCACCCTTGGTCATCTGATACGATTGCTCTTTCAACTCTAGTTACGGTATATGAGAAAACATACAAATAAAACTTTATCAACGACAGATGTAATTAATAAGGAAAGTTTTAGTTTTTACTGCTTTTTTTGCAACTCAAGTTGTTCAGACGGAGGTAAACGTACAAGACAGTGTAGATCATTGGCTGTCACGGTTCGAACCCATAGAAAAGTCTTAATAAAACCAAATGCTTTACAAATTTGATCGATAACATAACTTTTTCTTTCGGCTGCTTGATCATCAACAAACCATAGTTTTACGTCGTTTGACCATGTTTTATTAGTTAAATCCCACATAGATGATAATTGACTAATTGTTGGAGTGTCGGTTATATTGATAATATTCGCCGCGAAGCCAATAAACAATAGCCACTGGTCACTTGTCCATTCTGACGGATCACTTACATGGCCAACAAATGATATTTGATAGACTTTAACCAGAGTGAGTAAAAAAAGTGTGCTAATAAGTGTGATCAATTCAATAAAAATAATTAAGGTAAGAATTGTAAACGAAATAATTCGCTTCGGTCGAGAATAATTCGAGAAAACCGACACACTTATTGAAATTTCTTTTGATATGATATTAAATCCATTTAATGAGACAATTGGAATCAGTTTTATCATATTGAATGCCATTAAAGTGAATTCTGTGTCCAGTAAATTCACCCATTCACCTTTACTTGCGCATAGTGATTTCTTAGCTTTGTAAATGTTGCACAGAAAACGTACAAAAGTACCAAACAATAATAAATGTACCAAAGTAAATTCACCATAGTATATGATCGAATGAAATGTTGAGTAAGTATCTGCAAAGTCCTCTTGTTGATGAATTACACTGTGATATATCATAAACATGTTTAACGTTGGTAGTACGAGTGTCAATAGCCCCAAAAGAAGTTTTGTATTGTAGACTATTTGGTTAGTTTTCAAGTCATCGGAAATATATTTTGTTAGTTCGTTTCGATCACGAAAGATAAATGGATAAGGAAACAGTATACACGAGGAATCATCGAAAGTGATCTTACTTTCATCCAGTTTATCAGTGGCATCCATATCGACGGTATATTTCGTTCAAAATTTATCTTTTCTTTTTTACAACGAGCATGAACGGTAAAAAACGGAAGCATACATAGTGATACGAAGGTTCAGTCAATCGAACAAAGAGGTTAAGGACATTCATATATTCATATATTATTGGACGATGAGATGTGTCCAATGAGACGATCCACAGAGGGACAAAAAAAAGGATATGCTGACGTGAAAGATGAATCGAAAGAACAAAATAGTTTAAAACGTCAAATATTCTAATTTCGAGCTTAAGAATCATGTGGTCGATAACACTGTGCACAAGAAAATACCAAGGAGAAGATCAATCGCTTATGTCTCAACGAAGGAGGAAAATTTTTGGAGCAGCTGTACAGCTTGGATTGCAACATAGAAATGAACTGTGTGATGGCAGCAATAGTTTGACCTTCAAATATTAGTGCAGTTTAGTGCAACACGAGGGCGATACCAGTAGTCATGGCCTGATTTGGAATATACTACACGCACAAGTTCTAATACATCGAGATTAGGCCGAGAGAAATTCAAGTTCTTGGTACTAATGAATAATCTTGTTCTGGCTGTATATTCTCTAAGTTTTTTCAATCCAAATGACGATCTTCCCTGGACTAAATGATATCTTCAAGACGTCGTTTAACAACACAATAGAATACAAAAGTTACCGTTTCCTTGTGTCATATAAACGAGAGTTGACAAGTCATATTGCATATTCCGAAGTGCAGTTTTATCGATTATAGTTCTATTTATCATATGTAGCTATTTGTTTGATGATGCGACTTAATCATTTCTTCTAAATGTATGGCTTAGCTTCAAGTTTTGTTCGATGAACTAATCATTGAGTTTAACGTCAATTAATGATAAATAAAAGTTTGTTAAACTAATAAGACACTTATTATTATTAGGAGAAGATCAATTTTAAACAATAAGCCAGTTTCTTTACTTATAGAACTTATCTGAGAATGTGTACATGAGTGGGAAAGATAGAACCAAATATATTATACGTAGTATCGTAAATTGTTTCTATAAGAAAAGTGTGTCCATTTCACAAGCTAAACAATAAATATTTCATCATATAGTTAATTACTTAAGTAAAATATTGTTTTTCAAGGATTGCTCAGTGTCAAAATAGTGACTTTTCCTAATGCAGCGTAATCCAGTGCACTTGTTGTACCATTCGTTGGTGAATAAGTGGTAGTATGATGTGCGTTCAAACGTTCGCCGATAAAACACACCCAATAGCCTAGTAATCCACGCTATTCAAACCAGTGATAACTATTTCATCTGAAAAAAGAAAGACCGAGAAGATTAACACATCAGCCTGTTCCGTTTGCTAGGATGAAAAGATGAACAAGAGTTGCACCATCTATGGTTATTGTCGTTGTTCGTTTCGCTCAGAGTGTAATCGAATAAATAAATGCATTGATCAACAGATTAATTCATCTATATCTAGTTATCTATAGTTCGACAATCATTTGTAGGAATTTTATGTCGATGTGGTTCAATGTTCATAACCTTTCAACGAATCCGGACGAAATTATGGACTAGATCTTTCATTTGCATTCTTATCCATTCGAGCACGGATATATGATGTTGATGAAGAAGGAAATTGATTATTACAAGAGAGAAACATATTAGTTACGTTGACCGAAACAGAATTTCTGAAAACGCTATAAAATAATTGTCGATGTGCTAAGAGCTACAAATCGAACAAGTAAGAAACGATCAATTCTACTTCCATAAGGTCCGTATTATAATTGACTAAAGAAACGTTTGCCATCGTATGAGTCATTTCTTGCCTGTCTATTTAAGCAAATATATACGAATTAACAGGAGAAACTGAAAATAAAATTATCATAACTATCCGAACATGTCTAAAAAAAGGACACCAATCTTCAATTGTGATATAATTTATGAAGAAATATTGCTTTGGGCCGATGTTGGCTTCATGCAGATCCTATTTTATGCTCTATTTGACGTTTTCATAAGTGTACAATGTAAATCGCGTGTATGTGATGAATAAATGAAATGATACGTTTGATAGTATTTGGGGACATAGCTTCAATGGTAGAACATTCGACTCCAAATCGAAAGACCCTGGTTCGATTCCGGGTGTCCCCCTACTTTTTCACTCTCTCAATTTGTGTAAAAACTGTGTATATTGTTCTTTCTCTGTCGTATGAATCATTTGCGACACTATGTAAGTAGAAGGGAAGCGAAAATGTATTGCTGTTGCAATACGTTTTACTGTCTTATGACGCAAGATTGTATACACCAATGTATTTTGATACTATACTTTAGTGAGAATTTAAAGATGTTTACATTTTCGAAGCACTACTTAATGTTAGATAATTCGATTATAAATTGAACTATTTCAGACATCCCCTTTTTTTTGTAATTTCTTTTCTGATTATGATCAACTTTCCACAGGTATGAAAGGAACTCAACCGTATTAGTTGCTCCAACACAACACATCCTAGTTTCGAATATAGTCCCTGCTAACGATGCACCACTTTACATGAACGGTGAGCATTCCAAATTAGTTTTCCTTCGGACATTACTTACACCTCTTACCCATCGTTTCAACCATAATATAGTAAGAAAAGCACACAACCTGTAGCGAATCAATCAATTGGCTTAAAAAGGAAACAAGATTGAAGGAGTTTTGCCGAAGGATTAAACTACATATGTGACTCGAAAAAAGAAATATAGTTGATTTGAGACTGACCAATACAATTCAGTTATGTTTCAGGTACAACCATTGCAATATCCACCAGCATTTAGCTAATACTTTTCCATTGCGCAGCACGAATGCTACATGGTAAGATGGTGAAATGATCGTGTTCCTAAGTTAGATGAACAGATCAACAAAGAATCTTTAACCAAATACAAGCGAAATTTCTTGCAGCTCTATGGTGGTTAATACAATCTGGACTAGATATCGAAGATTGGAGCACAATTTTACAAGGAGATCTGTTGTCAATGAAGGTCTTATGAAATGTCTCCTGTACATATGTTTCGATGTCGAAATGTCACATTCATTTTCTATGGAAATGAAAAATACTCCCTAGTATAAGAAGTAACACTGGATCAGATTGTGTGACTACTTATTCTTTATTCAATAAAAATCTAAACGTAGATTTCTCACCTCGCATGCAAACCTCGTTGCCAACACAGGTAAATAGACGGCTGATGGCGAGCAACATGAATTAGCACCGCATACCGATTCATTTGACGCGCACGTGTACGTCACATTATCACATGTTTGTAAAATGGAACAATGAATATCAAAGGAGCACAATAACTGATATTGCGCATTGTGCAATAGTCGAAGCAAGGTGTTGGTGAAAGAGAACAAGTTTGATTTTAAGCTGAATGGTCATTACATTGTTGTAGAGAACAGCGCGATATTGATAATGTGAATTCAACATTGGTATTGTAGGATGAGCATGAATAACTGGATGGTATGGTAGTCGGACCTACAATGAAAGATCATAATGACGAAGAAAATACGATGAATGCGATAAGTTCTGATGAAATGACGGACGAAGGAAAAGATTCAAATTTATTTGCATAGATATGAAAGATACAAAATTGTTTTTATTTCTACAGGTTCTCGGGCAAGTAAGCCAAAACTAATCGTCTGCCGAAGTGCCCTATTGTGAGTTGATTTTTATCAGCAACAGTAAAAGAAAACACTTTTTGTAACATGATTTATTCTATAATAGCATGTCTGGAATAGTTTTTCGATAGGATAAATAAATTTATTTTGAAATTATTGATTGGGAGTAGATCCAAGCCCATTTTCACCAGCCACCGTGATTCCAATTGAACTATTCATGCGAAATTGTAATATAAGGCTGGTTATAAGGATCATTAGTAAACGGTGACGATGTATTTCTACCGAAGAAGATCCCTCGTAGATAGTGTAAATGTCTTGTTGAATTGTCACTCACATTGTGTATACCATAGCAACAATGGTTTCATTGTCGCGTAGAATTATGTGAAGATTGGAGATATTCAACTGGCTGACAAACTATACGCTAAAAGCAATGGAAAACATATTAAATAAAGCTATTTCCAAGCACTACTATTTACAAATGTCTTTAGACAAATGGCTGTGCAACTTACGGCCACATTAAAACCGAGGTATCCCAATAAGAATGTGGTACACAGTCGTACGTTGAATCATTAGCACAGATGAGATAACAATTCTGATGATATGTGCAGGCGAACAAGGTTTACCTTACTGAGCAAAATGATTTGCCGAAAGTCTAATAGTTCCGGCAGTTGACTGAGCGAAGAACAGTTAGCAATAGTGTCCAATGTATCTGTATTACCTTCAAACAATCGACACTGCCGGGACGTGAAGACATCGCAGTCAAATATATGACACACAGTTTTAATGTACTTGTTAAACTTATTGAAAGAAGTTGCGCAGAGGTATTCATAGGAATGGATTGTTTGTTTTGGTTAAGAACGGGCTGGATCTCAAATACTTTCTGTGGAGAACTTTGTTTAATCGTACCGATAAAAACAGACAATTGCCAAACAAATATGCAACAATGATGAAAGATAATCATGCTGAAGTACTGCATATCACTAGAATAGGTTCTTTGTTGAGTGACAAACAGAATTATCGTTTTGATTGTCATTAAATACCTATTAGCTTTGCAACAATTACAATGGGAGTAAAAATGTAATTATTAGAATGATTTTATCTTTTAGTACACAACTAATAAAAGAAACTGTCCAGTAAAGTTGTTTTTTTTTACGAACAATATGAAATGGGTTGTCCTATAGGCATAAGGAAACCCAGTTAAAATTCATTTACGAATAGGCGCAAATTTTTCAAACAGTGAATATAAGCATACTTAGTTCCAACTCGCGAACTGTACGTCTTCTCAAAGATTTACTTTAGTTTTACCTCATAACATACTTGGAACTATATCGTAAGCATGTTCTAAAAATCAGCTTCAATCATTTATATTTCAACTTTCGCTGTTTTTAACCTTTCAAATCCAAGGTTTAATTCGGTCTGACACAGTCGCATTGCTGTTTGAAACTAACATGTTGCAAAAGAAATGTGTCCAATATCACAAAACGGAGAGGACATAGCTCGTTTTTGATTTTACATTGTGCTTACGCGCCATAAAGAGTTTATATCTTTGTACGTTCTGCACGCGCAGAAAGTACGTTCGCTATTCGGTTTCAACATGACATCGCATTTTTTTCTGTCTGTTCTCCTTGTTTGTATTCGATGCTTCAGACGCGATGACGCCTACTTTTCTCTCTATTCTTTGGAGTATAAATACTTTAGACCATTGTACACGAAGCACAACGTGATAGAAAGCAAGAGTCGACGTCTTACAATAAAAAACACTTTCATCGCAAGTTAGTTCTATAAATAATTACTTTCACTTTTTAGATATATCACAAACATATTTATTCATCCGATTGTCAAGAAAAAATGATTCGTCGAGTTTATGCAGCCGTCGTTAAAACCATTGGACAAGGGCCAGCCTATGAACTAGTGGATGTACCACAACCGGCGAAAAATCAAGTTCAAATTCAAGTCATTGCTGCTGGCATACACAAAGTCGTTCGATCGATTGCTGACGGTCGACACTATGTCAAAGTGAAAACGTTGCCATTTATCCCCGGTATAGATGGCGTAGGAACACTTCCCGATGGAAAAAAAGTTTACTTTGTTAACATGGCACCTCCGAATGGTACGATGAGTCAATTAGTTAACGCTGACGAAAATATGATAATTCCACTGCCTGACAATGCAGATCCAGTACATTTTGCTGCTATTATGAACGCTGGTTTAGCTTCGTGGACAGCTTTGACTGAACGCGCACAAATAAAATCAGGTGAAACGGTTTTAGTACTCGGTGTTACAGGAAGTTCAGGTCAAATGGCGGCGGCATCAGCTCGTCTACTCGGAGCAAAACGGGTTGTTGGCGTTGGACGGAACAAAAGCCTTCTTAATCAATTAGTCGCCGATGGAACCATCGACGTTTCTGTTCCTTTAGATGATGATGATACAAAATATCAAGAATTAATTGCAAAAGAAGCTGCCGATGTTGACATTGTAATGGATTTTCTCTGGGGCCGACCAACCGAAGTTGCCATGGCAGGTATTCATGCTGGACGCAATGATTCGTCTCAACATTTACGTTGGGTACAAGTTGGCCAAATGGCAGGCGCAACGATTCAATTGAATGGTGGATTTTTGCGAAGTAAAAACGTAGAACTGATTGGAAGTGGCATTGGTCCCATTTCGATGAAACAGATGTTGCAAAGTCTTCGAAGTATGGTACCAATGGTCGTCGAAGGAAAACTGAAAACATCGGTTTTAACAATACCATTGAAGGATATCGAAAGTAAATGGCAAGAAACAGCCGATGCGAAAGAACGTGTAGTCGTTGTCATGTAGATTTATTTAGAGGCGAAAGAAAGTTTTTTGTTGTTGTATAAGTATTCCTTAATAGAGTCTTGATCATAGTACTACCTGTGGATTGAACAAAAAATTCTCACTCAACATCCGACTTTTCATCAATCTTTGCGATATTCGTGCTGGTTCAAATGAATGGATCGAAGAACATTGATTGGTGTTTGTTGGATGTCCGTCCGTCGAGTAGAAGACATACTGAATGACGGTTATTCATTTGAATGCTTTATTCTTTTCTACAATGAAAAACGAATGGCTGAGTTCTGATTTTATGTTTAGTAGAGTCATCAATTGCTCGTTTATTAAAGCAACAGATTAAGTATAGTACTCTGAAGATACGAAATGAAATGCACCATGACGGATCATATACTCATGTTTGTGAACATTCTTTCGTATTGTAAGAAAATGCGTTTTTTTAAATATGAAACAGTCGGAAGTGTTTGACTTTGCGGTATTTATCGGAAATGATCGTTCTCAAAATATATTTGTTCTTCCTTATACTTACAAACACTGGTTGTTCATGTAAATAGATTTGATGATGTCTCTTTCTACTTGATGGTCGTTTGAAAAGTTTATCTTCACTGACAGTGGATGTGCCATTCATTGAAATATCATCTACATTTACTAGTAGTCGTGTTAAGTAAACGATTATGTGCGTACAGCTTGAAATAGTTCGCCTCAAAATGTCTACGCCTTACAGCAGTTCACGATTGTAGAATTACATGACTATTTAATCGAATGATTAACTTACAACATCTCACATTCTATTTATACATAATGTGATGTAATACGATTGATCTGAACGAACGCCTCTTCAGTCGTTTATTAGATTTGGATATGTTGTCATTTGAGATTTGTACAATCATGCCAACAAGTCAACCAATGATATTAGAGAAACATTTACCAATTGGAAATATTCTCATGTTGGATGTAGCATGGATCATTTCTCCGATAGAATGACACACGTTCATTCGAATATGACTTCTTCCATTGGATGTCGAAAGCCGTTTCATTGATTAAATACTTAACATTGGATAATTTCATAACGCTAATACAACGATTTGCACATGATGTGATTTCATATAATCATCTCGTTCGATTACGCCTGACTCATGTACATAGTGATTACGTTTATCAATTTCTTTGTCATACGAAAATATATTCTCCATGACTTTCCATATTGAAAATACAATATGACAAATTAGCCATCGCTACGAATAATTTCATCAATGTTACAACGCACGCCAATCTTAGACAATTGAAAGAACTTCTATTTGGAGAATTTATTGACTATCCGAAAAAAAAAGATTTTCATGACTACTTTCCTATTTTGACTGGATAACTCTTTCTCTCTTGTTTGCAAGCCGAGCAAAATGTCGAAATATAGAGAATAGGCCAATCCTCTTAAAAGTTTGTGTCAGAGTAAGAGAAACCAATATTGATTTTGGAACTGCATATGATGAGTTCGAGGAAATTCAATCTGCGATTAAATCCGTTGTCCCATGAGGGTGAGAGTTACTTTGTCGGTGGATGTTTCCGAAGTATAAATATGGAAATGGTATTGACAATCCTATTGAGGGATATTGAACACAAATGGGAAGTAGCCGATGCGGCGGAATGTGTGGTTGCTGTTATTTAACTGGGTGACCATTTAAATCACGATCGCAACCATAAGATAAATATACGCATCTCCAGAGTTTACTAAAAGAATTCTTGAAAATCATAAAAGTTACATTAGATAGAACCTCTACAGAATTATGTTCAACATCGACCCACACCCTTGTCAGTGAACACTTCGCACCGTCCAAAATATATACACATGTCTGCTTGATCGCCTTTTTCAATTACTCTTTTCGAGAATTATTATCCTCTTTTAGTTTTCAAACAACCTAACTCACGTAAAGTAACAGCAAGTATGTAATTATTTATACCGCCGTTTTCGTTCTTAACCAGTGCTCGTTATTCTTTCTACTCTTCCAGTTCATTCATATTTCGCGTGATTTTACTACATATTTTTATATGTGGTTGTCTTTCAAAATATTATTAAAAAAGAACAAATATTGCCATTGGAACAAGCATTATTACTACTCTGATTGTTTTAGAAATAGTAGATATTTCTGCGACGTCACAAGCGATTTTCATATTTACTCGTTCATGTTTTTCTAAGGGTATATTTATTTTCTTATGTTCGTCAAATTCTTACTTTCATTATATTTTTCTTCATTAAACTGGATCAAACATTTAACTTCCACATTCGTTAATACTAACTAAACGTTAGCTGACTATTTTGAGAGAAATTCTATATGTTTACTTTTGCAGCTCTTAATCATCGACTAAATCATTTCACGTTGTGAAGATCGATGAAAAGAACCATCTTATTCTCTTTATTACAAAATTTGAATAATTCAAGCGATTTTCTACATAGCTAAGCGTATTTTATTTATTCGAATTGCTGCATATATCAGTTTATCATGCCACTTTAGTAATTTCTTACTAAGTGTGAATGAGAACAAAAAAGACATTACAAATTGTATAATTTCACTTCAGAATACTGACAACAGAACGTTGGCTTTCGTTTATCAGACACCAGAAAACGATAGCTTGTGTACTCTTCCGTGTTGTTAAAACGCAGAATATCCCCACACTGCTTTCGTCCAGGGTTTCTATAGAGTCCACTAGTACCATTGTACAACAGCGTCCAACTGCTACCAAAGGTAAGATCTGTTTCTTTCATGTTACTTCCTTCCAGAGAGACTAATATTGGATCACGTCCAGAGACATCGTCGCCAGTACAAATTTTCAATCCATTCACCAACGTTGAACCTTGTTCTAACTCGAGATAAAAACCAGTATTCACACCACAGGTTGTACTTTTAGGATGCGCTTCCCCACACGGCCCAAAACTGAGATATTTAGTTGACACCCTACCGTCACATGCTTTGTCTGGAGATTCTCCTGGCATATAGTTACCTCTATTTCTGCCAGGCTCTGCCTCCGTGCTGTTGCCACCTATATATGTATCGTACACACCATAGACTTTTCCTTTGGCAGCTTTCATCGGTATTATACCTACAGAAGAATTTCGTTTTAGTATTCTATAATAAGTCATTTGATGGAAAGCGTGCGAGTGTGCATTTGAATCAAATGAGATTGATTACATGCAAGCAATATTTTGAAAAAAATGATTAGTTTTGTTTTTTACTGAGCAACATATACCTGGTTCTGAAGTTGCTGTCGTTGTTGTCATCGTGGACGAGTTAGTTTTGTTCTTTTTCAGAATTACTGTCGGAAGCAAAATACCGACGATGACCAGCAAAGAAATCACAATGATTGAGATGATGCACAGTATTTTCCTTTTTCGAACGCAATTTTGTCTAATAAAAAGCAAATCTATACTTTCGTTACTCAATAGTCTCCATAAGACTCATACGATGCATCCTTTTCTTTATTCGCCGTTTTCTTCACCAGCTTAGGATCCTTTGTCTTGGGCTGAAACACAAGATCAATTCAGTTAGATTGACTTTAAATTAATTGAAATACTACATAGTTGGTTTTAGCAGCATTCTGATTAGCAAGTGGGACCTTGTTGGTGTCCATATTTGATGCAAATCTAAATACACAAGCAGAAACACAGTTGCACGGCCCAAAGAAAAAGACTGAAGAAAATGTTGAAGAGCATGCTTTTTCACAAGTGCTCCCCGTTCTCTCATAATTGATGGTTAATTTGAGTGTTTGATCAAGAAATTCTTAACTCAAGACTTGAAACCAAATCACGACTTTTCTACCATAAGCACAGATGACAGATTTACCGTTTCTGAGAAATTCTTTATTTAAAGTCAATAGTTCAAGTTGATGGATGACAGTGTTATCTTAACTTTCTCGACTTCTAGATTTACTATAAAACTACAAGTGGAAAATGTTCTACGCCGAAGAAATATAATAACTGAGAAGAATAATTACTGAAAATCGCCACGATTTCTGCCACTTTTAATTGTCGTATGTATAAGTTAAGTTCATCGATACATGCAATTAAGGCGCAAATCAAAACCGCTCCTCATTGATATCATTGCAAGATGATACTAAATAGATTGCGGTATCGTAACATTGGATCTAATTCGATGTTCTCCCTGAGGTCCGAGAGTGTACACTGATAACTGCACGCTCTTGCTTACTAGAATGGATTGATAATAAATACGCAAGGTTCTTATTTAAAATAAACTTACATGAATCAATCTGGTCAATTATTCAGATGATTGAAAATAAGACGATGAAGAGTTGTTGAGAAGAAAAGAACCATGTCCAATACATCTCCTTGTGCATGAATAGCGTTTGTACTCACATCATTGAATACACCACTAATGTTCGCTACAGCATCTTCGAAATCGTGATAGGCAACAAGAGTTGCCTCATCAAGTACGTTAGCGGTTCCAGTGGTTGTCATTTCAATTTGAGAAAGTTCATCAACTGAACTGATGCTTCAAGAAATGTATCGTAGACGAACGTATCTTCTGGAGATATTGTAAGCAGCATTCAAGTAATCGAATGTATAGAATATATCAGTCCTTACTAGGTCAAGTTCGTGGGAAGTATACATACTGTGCTGGCCCAAACAAAATACGGGTATTTTGCAGTAAAACAGTTTTGTTTAGGATAGAAATATTAATATAGCAGTTAATACGATCAGTGATACTGCAGTCGATCAGTTATACAAAGAGTACCAATCACATCATGCTATTGATTGGTACGTTACACATTCTTTTGCTTTTCGTTTGGTAAATCGCACATTTCTTTATTGCGTTATCGATTTTAGTCAGCAATAGAATGAAATTCGTAGAGAGTAAAATATTCAATACTGGATCGATGTTTCATATTGAAACTGTCTTCCACCATTCACAGTCCTGGAGTGTTTGATGATCCAAATGAAAGCAATCGATGCAATGAAAATTAATTTCAGTGGAAAGAAGAAAGATCTTAATCGGAGAAATATCAATTTAATGTTCAAAAATTTATTAGCCGAAATGAACGAATATACGAAAGCGAAGTCTATTTCCGAGCGTCCCTGCAGGAATTACTCACATTGCATCTAGATGTTCCTACCATTTATGATTACACCGACAGTTTGAAGAGAAAACCAAGCAATTGGAATGAAGCTTTTTACAATTACAGTTTCAGCTATGATATCAAAATATGACTATTATTGATGCCAACCATCATAATCACGACGAAGCAACAGATCTGTGCCCTAAAACACGTGACACTTTCCAAGAAATACTTGCCGGTATATCTCATCAGTATTGCACATCTATTGATGAAACTCGAAGAATGTTATGAAGAGCTCGGCGTATTTTCGACAGAAATCTTTATCCCGAACATCTTCCAACTACTTACTACTGATCGCAGAGTATACTAAGATAAGCAGAATGAATACGATAGTGCTTTGAAATAAACCAGAGGTATTGGAAATCTTGATGTTTTAATCAATTACGGATTAGTTTTTGCAAGGAATTTTTTATTATTACAACAGAGAAGGGTTTTGAATAATATTGTCTGTAGAATTGGATACGTATTCTATTGAATGACGCCGCTTTCATGATGTCTTGGTATTTGATGATGTTCAAGCACAGGAACAGAGAACGAACCGATTCTAGGGAAGATATGAATACGATTGGCGTTTGAAACGTTATTATTAAATTACCTGTTGGGATCATGAATATGATCTGCGTAGTAAACGTGAACATCTTTGCCTTGATGCTCATCTAACAGTGAATGACGATTAACACGTTTATGATCAACATAAAAATGCGTATGCTAAAAGATTTGTCAGGACATTTTGGCAGAGAGATAGAGAAAAACGCTTTACTTCAGCAATATCATGTCCGTACAATCCACTGATAACAGTTGCTAACTGATCACTGAACATAAATTCGCGATTGAGAATTTCACATCGATACGCACCTGATGAAGAGATAAACGTACAAATGACAATTAGGAGCAAACGAACAAAGAGTATACTTTGAGAACTTCCTTTAATGACTGATATATGATGAATGGACGTGCCTTGGTGACCTTCAGGAATATGACTCATCTATATATTTCAATTTATAGATAAAAAAAAGGCAAATCAGAATCAAATTCTACTACTGATGGAAAATAAACGTGGAATTAGAAGAAATGTGTAATTTAGTATCAACTTGACAGCCCTTTGTAACAAAGAAAAAGCATTTTCTCTTTTCTCTATCCGATGCAAAAAAAAACTACTCCATAGCAACGACATCGTCCGAACAGTAAATCAGCAAAAGAATGAAGAAAAGAAAATGCTCCGCTTTTCTCCTTTCCTTTCGTTAAAAATGCATTCACACTGTCTGATATTGAATCACTCATGTATTAGACAGCAGATCAAACGTGATGCAGTCATTCAGACATAGCTGTATAGCCAAAAGTATTCGAAAACTAGAGATATTCATTGCTAGATAATGCAAAAAGACAAGTATACTATATTGAAAAAGAATCTAGGATAGGATGAGATGCGAACTATTTTTGAACTATATATTTTGATGTAGTAGTTTCCCGAACAGTTTTGATATCAATCTGTTTATTTAGACAGCCAATCTTAGTTTGTCTAAAAATGCTATTACGAGCTAAATCATAATCATCACCTTATGCATCGGATCCTCTTCAATAGGAACAGTAATAGCCATTCGTAGCACAATGACAATCAGAATTATCAACATTAGTTTGATCGGTTGTATTCATCATGTATGCGGTACCGTTGAAAATAAGAGCTGTTGCATGCGCAAAGAGCATCACAGCCGTTCTGCACTTTATATCAATGGACAATGGAAACATCGAGAGAGACTGGTTGAGAGAAAATAGGTGGCTTGTTTAGCGAAATCTCATGGTTGCTTCAGATTGAGCAACGTAATATTTTATTAGTCCTTTATCGATTGGTCATCTGAAAAATACTGTATTATGGAAACAGCTGATTTTTGTGATGTTAATTATTTAATTTGATGATTTTGTGCGAGAAGGAACTACAGTATGTGGAAAAGAACGGTGAAGAGTGTCATTTTTTGATAAGTGTTAATCGATTTAATTACGGATTTTATTTCATTTTGCAGATTTGTCTGAAAGACGAAAGACATCTCTCGAATAAATAAGCAACAACATGTTTTTCTGTCGATGATGGATTACATTTTTCATTATCAGCGTACTTATCATTGACGATGATATATGTTGAATTTTTTCAGTTAAGATTAAATTCTCCTTCTAAAACATTCGTTACAATTCATTTAATTGGCAAACAACGTCAGCATCCGTGCGAAAATTTCTATACAATATGTTGTTGATTAAATTATTTAACAGAAATACCAATAAGAGTATATTTGGTACATTAGGAGCAATTCTAACAATAGCAGTTTTTATTCGACAACGAATATTTTGGAATAATTCAATAATCATATATTTATTTGCTGGTTCAATAATAACAGCTATACATTTATCATTAGTTTATATATTTTATATTCTTTCTTATGGTTTTAATTTAATTTTAATCCATATGTCAATACAGATCGTAATGTAATTATTCGAAATCGGTTCGTTTAGTTATTTGTGGAACTTTACTTATTCATGGTCATGACGAATTACAAAAACACATACGTCGTATGTTATTTCTAGATTTCCATTTGGATATATACATATGTGGAAGCAATTTCTTTTACGAAAAAATCCTTACAAATCTTTCCGTTTTCTCTTTTGGGGGACTGTACACGAACGTATATGAGTTAAAAGATAGTCTTCCTACAGATTACCGCGATCTCACCAATTCGTTTAATTCTATTGAAAATATATGCAAGAGCATGGATAATGACGGGAGATCCCTCGACGCATTTCAAAAGACTCACAGTCGTCGGGCCATGCTCAGATAAGGGATTCATTCAATGTTATTACAGATGTTTATAATAAGAGGAATGACTACTTAAAAGCTATCGAATATCATAAAAAATCGCTCCTTCGGTGTCACTTATACTTATATCAACAATTACAAAAAAGTTCTACAATGTTGCTCAGAGAAAATCACTTCAAAAGCATCTTCATCTTATTAATTATCAAAACGTACTTGAAAACAGTCAGGAAAAAAAAAGAAAACAAAGGTGTGATGTGCGAAGAAAGTTAGTTAGATGGAATGAACTTGTCCACATTCTCATTCTCAAGATAATATAATTATTTGTTCTTTTTTTTAAATCAAAACATAATCAAAAAACAAAATATCATAGAAAAAATAAAAAAGTTAAATGATTGATATATCGAACCTGTATTTGGTAAATTTTCAAAACAATCAAATAACCCATTTGTTATATCAATTATTGTTCTTTGAACTTGATCTGATTGGCTATCTTCTCTAACTGTATCTCCATTTGTTAATAAAATAATACCCAAATTTCTTTCTTCATTCGACATCATTATAGTTGATATACCAGGTACTGATCCTTCATGTCCAATTAAATACCGTCCACCAATAGATTTCCAATACCATAAAAGACCATATTTAGTACTTGACATATTCATATAACTTGTTTGTGGTTCAGCACGAATAATTTCTTCAAAAGAAGATACATTATTTAAAAGTTTTGGAAATTTATTCATAAATGATTGAAAGAATAAACCCAATGAATGAGCTGACAGTCGTAAATAACCCGCTGGATATCTACTAAGACTATAAAAAGGTACATATAACCAATTTGAATTATTATTAACTCGAGAAACATTTAGTTGTGGTACCATAGCTTGAAATGATTGAAGCCATGATGCATTATAAATATAATGACCAACAAGATCTTGTTGTTTGTTTTGAAAATTACTTAATCGATAACCACCATTCTCTCGATCAATACCTAAAACTCTTAAGATTTTTTCTTGAACATATTCTTCAAATGATGTATTGGCTAAACGTTCAACAATATATGCGGCTAAACTCGCACCAACATTTGAATAAGATGTCGTATGATTACCGGGTCGGATAGGTAACCAGCTAGCATTGTAACTTAAATAGTTTTCAAGGACATCGCCAAGATTTGTTTTGGTAAAATCATCACCAGGAAGATAAAATTTCAATTCTTCTTCAAAATTCACTCCAATACCAGCTGTATGTGTAAGTAAATGTCTTGTAGTAATAATATCATCTGGATAGAATGGATGAGTAATATTTATACGAGGTGATAAATATTTATTGATATTTTCATCAAGATTAAGAAGATTCAATTCAACCATTTGCATGGCAGCAACAGCTATGAATGTTTTAGAAATTGATGCTAAGACAAAGATTGATGATGAGGCACTCATTGGATGACGTTCTTCTGATTCTGATATTGAAGGAGAATGATAACCGAATCCTTTTTCATAAAGAATTTCATCTCGATTTAGAACAACAATTGAAGCACCTGGAATATATGCTTTGTCGAGAAGATATCCGATCGATCCAGTTGTTGGAGGACATTGGAATTCTATTGAACTCGCTTGGATTAAAGCAACTAGAAATAAGAATCGAAGCATATTTTCTTTTGAATTTGCTTTCTTTTCCTTTTATCTCATTTATATATGCATATCTCTCGTGGAATTAGTCATACTTGTGACGATAAAACACAAAATATTTACTTTATTACCCTTGCAAAAAGAGGATTTACTCAGCAAATAACGTAAGGGAATGACTCATTTCGAGTTCCTTTTAAAAAACACTTTTTATAAATAAGGCAATAACTTTAAAAAACTCGGTGTTAAGCTAGCACGATGAAACAAAAGTTTCGGGTAGGTGTTTTTCCAAAGTTTGTGCCATGAATAAAATTGTCATCATTCGGCTCAGAATTAACTTGTGAATTGGATGAAATAGTTTTTATGGAGGAGACTTATTTAGTAAAACCTTTTTTAGCTAAACCTCTGTTTTGTTGTGCAAGCTTGACATCGATTTTCACAAATGAATTGACAAGATTTAATACATCTTGAATATGATAAGATGTCAGAGATGAGCAAATACACATTGCACTATCATGTCAGTGCCAGCTAACAGGTTCTAGGTTTTTGAGGGCTATAATATAGTATATTAGTACAAACCAGTGAAAGTTTCAGTACAATTTGTATTTGCGCGCCCGTCGTTTTCATAGTGAAAGCATGTTTTTTCAAGCACTCTTATGTATTTTTGCTGGAAAGATGGAATTCGGAACAATACAGAAATGATGAAAATTGTGAGTAGGTCTTCATGTAACGACGATTATTCAAAGATATTTTGATACTTTTCTCAGAAAAACACATCGATTGATACAGAAACATTTGCACGTTCACACAATAAAATGATCAATTCAAACCGATGAGTAGAACCTGAGAAATGAAGTATTTCCTGTAACGCATCGAATTGATGATGATGTTACGGCCAATCATTCTGTACGTCATCGACAAACTATGTAAAAAAATACTAAACTTTTTCTGTTCTTTTTAATATGCAAAATGCAAACTTTATTTTCAAAGTAAAACATCATTAATTGTTCCATTAAATCATTGAAATACATTAATAATCGCATGCTAAAAGCATAAACACGAAAAAAAGACGCCCTAACAATTGTTGATCGAACGAAGAATTTTGCATTCACACAGCCCACTTATAAACAGTAGCAGATCGACGAGCGCAAAAGTACTCAGTTCTCTCTCCTAAAAACTTCACTGTTCAACTATGTTCCGTTTTGGATAGAGAAAAAAATATCTTTTTAGGTATCGCGTAAGAGTAGGAAATATCAAAATTTCATCATATTCTTCGATTGAGATTGTATATGGCATAGAACAGAATAAATAAAATTATTTTATTTACTAATAACTATAGGATTAATATGATATAGAAAATCTTCTAATATAGATCAACATCAGCACTGTATATATTGAACGTTTATCTTCAAGAATTGAAACTAATTCAACAAAATTTATCTGAACATATGAATCCAACTGATGAAGATAAATATGATTTATGGTCGCCTGTTTCAAAGTTTGTTTTATTTTTATATAAAAGATTTCTTTATATTTATTCAACACTTAGATTTTGCAAACCACGAAAGAAATGGCTTTTGTTATCTGGATTGTTTGTAGTTCTCCTTGCGACGGCTATTATTACTCCTTTTGCTGTACTTGTTTGGGGTAAGTTTATACAATAGAAAGCATCAATAACTACTAAAATGTCGAAAATTTATGAAAATTTCCATTGAATTTCTTAGTTCCTAACAGTCAAAGAACAACAACGACAACAACAACTACTACAACAACAACCACCGCTACGACAAGTACAACTACTAGTACTAGCACCACAACTACTACGACTACAAGTACAACAACAACTACTACTAGTGAATATTTTTTAACACTATGATAAGAAAAATCAATAATTTTACAAAACTTTAGCTACAACACCAGTAAATCAAACATATATTTGTGGAGATATATCTCCGTATACATTATGGACATTATATTCATCTAATGGTATAACAATGACAATAAGTACAACTACTTGTCATTTCAATTCAACTCCATTATATTTTACAAGTGTATCTGGTACAAGTACACATTGGTATCTTGATGGTTATAATTCTATTTATGGATATTCACGAACAGGTTTTACAATTTATGCTCATTCATCAATAATTACAAATGGTTCATTGTTATTAAATTATTCGTAATCATATCAATGGAATGTCAATTGGATTGGTTATGCTTATTAAAACAATATTATTTTACTTATATTTTTTTTATACAACCCATAAAAATGGGTCTTTTTTTGTGAAATTTTCACTTCTACAATACGATTATTTCGTTTTCTAAATAAGTCGTCTCGAACAATGTGGATGTGTTACCGAATATTTCATACACACTTTAGACAAGACGTTATTCATCCCGCAAACTTCAATATATACGTATGGGTCAATCCATGAGAAGTCATCCATTTTCTAGAAATTTTTTATTTTCGAATAAAATCATTGAAAAATCTTTTTTTCGCGACTTTCTCAGCTCCTCAAGCTGATTTTTGATGGAAAAATAGCTAGGGAGTCATTCTCAGTTTTCTTATAAGTGAAAATCACAAACAATATAAAATATTTTTTCGGAATATTCATTTTTTTTATCAACTATTATGAAATTACTATGGAAAAAATTGATCAAACAACATGAAAAATAGTCACATGGTCCGAAAGATTGCTATTGATGTAGGTAATTTCCGTTCGTATGAAGGTTAAAAATCACTCTATAGCTATTTTTCATCGAGGATCCACTTGACGCACCAAAAAACTTTGAAAGAAACTTTTCTAAAAAAATGGATGGCTTCTCATGGCTTCATACATGTAATGATTTTGCGGCAAATTAACTTTTTAAATTAATTCCTAATTTTGACAAAATCAAAATATACGAAGACTCTGTTTCTTCAACTATAAAGTGCAGTTGAAATTGCATGATAGGGTTAGTGGTATGAGCAGTATTGCAATATAAGCGGTATAGTGGTATAATAACACAGGATGTATAGTAGCATAGAGGGTATATGCGATATAGTAGTTTACTTCTATACATCCTCTGCTAGTATACTACAATACCGCAATATCGGAATATCACCTATACCTCTTTTTTATCCTGTACCTATATTATCATATATAGGATGAGTAAGACAAATACTTCGATATTTGGTACAGGTCTGTGTGTGAATAAATAATTATTTTATTCCATGTCCGAAAGCCCTGTATATTGGTCTCATGAATGAGACGAAGTTAGTGTTCATTGACGTTTGTGGAAGTGATAAGTGCATTTTGAATTTGTCGCAAAATCAAAAACCCCAACACCTCTACTGATCAGACCCAGTAAATCTCAAGTCGCCGAGATGGAGAGGCTAGGTAAACTCTGTCGATGACTATTTTCCTTTCTCTTTCGTTTGTTCTTCTGTTTGTGTCTGTGCGCGTGGTTCGGTGTACTGGCGACTATTATGCATATATGTTTAGTACATATATAGATCGTTGTTCTCTTCGTGTTTTCGTGATTGTCATCTCGTTTTCTCTCTCCTCGTTGTGTTCTGATCATTCTCGATTCAATAAAGATATTGAATCTACATTGTCATTGCATCACCAACACCAACAAACTCTACATCGAAACACAGATGCGTTTTTCAGAATGGTTTTAACAAATTTTACAGAACATTTGAAATCTCCATTACTTGTCATCCGTTTTACGCATTTGATTTATTCGCATTCTATGTAGCTGAACAATTCTCTTGTACAATTCAAACTTTTTTCTAGTCATTTATTGTTTGCAAATACAAGTAAAATTTTCTTTCGAATTTCTCTGTAGATGTAGTTTTTGTTTCGCTTGTCTAATTTGTATTCTTTTATATTCAATATTCACTTGACTTTTATTTTCTTTTGTGTAGTTGATCATTATATCATTATTAGCATGTCTTTACTTCATACCGAAATAAATAAATAAAGTTTAGATTGGAAAGCATTTTGCTTAAATGGAGTAACGAAAAAAAATATCTCATGTAATTCAACGATTAGTTAATATTAGTGAAATTCATATGGTCAATGAAGATGATCAATCGTATATATCAATAGCAACAATGTAACGACAAACTGGTTGAGTAGCTAACCGCTTCTCATGGCACAGATGTTTATTGACTACTCTACATGACCGGAATGTCTCTATTTCGCAATAAGACACGCGCTTATATAGAGAAGAGGACAGAGAGAGATGACCTGAAGATAGTATGACACAGAGGTGAGAGAAGAAAGAACAGAAAGAGATGAACGATATCATTATCGTTACAAATAACATCTAATTATTCGTTGTACTTTAATTAAAAAACATCATCTTAAATTTTATTTATTGCATTCTAATCTCGATATTGTGTTTGTTTTCAATTCTTTAAATAACTTTTTCTGTGGTTGTATATTGGAAAAATTTCTTATTGATTCAGGAAGTGATACATATTTATACCCTGAAGGAAGTACTCATATACGAGAAACTATATTCATTTTAATGAGGAAGAAATGAATATT
The DNA here is from genome assembly GCA_905250025.1 of Adineta ricciae. Taxonomy (NCBI): domain Eukaryota; kingdom Metazoa; phylum Rotifera; class Eurotatoria; order Adinetida; family Adinetidae; genus Adineta; species Adineta ricciae. The sequence goes on from CAJNOJ010000493.1 coordinate 26,256, forward strand.
TTGAGATTCAGATGAATAATAATTAATTGGAATTCTTATACGAGACATCACAGAAAAGAGAAAAGATACGGTATAAGTTCATACGTCTTTTGTGTGAAACAGAGAAAACTGGTACAAACATCATTTTTAATAGGATAAAGAAGTGTCTGTTTTGCTCTTTCTACTACATGCGTATAAGAGTAAACTCCTGTTATTCGATGTTCATTATAACATTCTATTGAATGGCCAGTCGCATCACTAGTGACAGGATTTTTTGGATAATCTGAATGACTCATAAAACCCTACATTCCATTCACTATTTTAACTACAAAAGTTCTATACTTGCTCCCTCCAAAAACAGGAAGAGAAAGTACACTACGTAGTATAAACTTCATCAGCTGATTGATTTCCAATGTTCGAAATTAACTGCCATTTTTCTTCTTTGAACATATCAATATATATCCCTATGAGTACGTATAATTATGTACAGGATTGTTACTTCGTTCTATATCATTCTACTTTACAGTTCATTTAGCAGAGGTTTCTAGAATAATTACCATGAAAATATATGCTGTTTTCAAAATATAATTTACTTCGCTCCGTGAGATACAAAGGAGAAAGGTTTTGAGTAACATATTTCCATCAAAATAACGATAACTACAATCAGATGATTAAAAACGTTTGTCATCCCCATTCTTGTTCGAATTAAAAGCTAGTGATAGTGCTTCAAATCAAGTATGAATGATCGTTTTTACTGTTAGTATTTTTCATATAAGTATGTGCCAAAGGTGGACGAATCAGTGATTTTACGACTCAAGTCAAGTCAATTTAAACCAAAATCTAAATCAGTTACCATCAAAATTTTATTGCTGAAGAATAGAAAATATAACATTTTCATTATATGTCTATCCAAAACGAGCATCTGAAGAACTTTCACAACCCAGGTCAACAAATCCGATGCTGGATCCGATCGGATCTTACCGGATCCGACCATCCGACAAAATCCGATCGGATTCCTGGAAACGGAATTGCATTGGAATCCGACTGGAAAAATCCCATCGGTTGTTGCAAATTTTATGAGCGATCTTTCTAGCTATTTTCTATGATGACCCTTAGAAAATCCAGGAAATCCATGTTTCGGATCCGTCGAATTCCTGTAGGATCCGATAAAATTCAGTATTGGATCCGATGGGATCCGAGTATGGGATTGTTCGACGTGGGAACAGACAATGAACTCAATACTTCTTTTTTTTCCTGATTGATATCGAACATCTTCAAAGAAGTTATCGCGAGTGGTTTTTGGTATAACTGATGATGACAACGAAGGTATTTTACCTTCTTCCACATTTAACTGTTCAGAGTTTCTTTCGCTCAATTATTTATGATTCTACTTCTTGAAAACAACGAAGAAATCATCGTATTCTTATCAAAGAAACAAATGTGAAAAAAATGACCTATGGAAACAGAAACGGACTTCAATATTTTCGTGATATTTTCTCTTGTTTCAGATGAACTTTACTTGATTCGAGTCAAAATGACTGCACTTGCCTATCTCCGATACAAAAGTAATTTAATTAAGTTATCATTGTTTTAGATGAAAGCATTTCTATAAGACAAATCTGTGCGACCGTCTTTATTATTATTAAAAAATAATTAAAAAAACAAAATTTTTATATCTTTAAATATTGAAACTTAAGCGATTATGTTTGTCTTTTTTGAAAATACCCCCAACAACCAACCAGATTCGCTAGGATACTAAAAACAGAAACTTTTCAAATAACATTAACATTCTAATGTGTCCCTGTTGAACAAATTGGATTGAATTCATTACCATTCGATGTGGAACAATACTAGGTCTTGGTCGCCAAAAACAAATTGTATTTTTAACTTTTATTCGTAAGTTAGGTAGTAGTCCAACGGTAGCAAAAGGAGTAAATACGTAATATAATTCCATTGGCAAAAAATAAACTATCAAGATAATAATCCTTTGCTACAGTTCGCGATAAAATAGCTGAATAGAGAAAGAGCATCANTTCACTAAAAGAATTCTTGAAAATCATAAAAGTTACATCAGATAGAACTTCTACAGAATTATGTTCAACATCGACTCTTCACTTGTCAATTACTCTTTTCGCGAATTAGTATTCTCTTTTGGCTTTCTAACAACCTAATTCACGTAAAGTAACAGTAGGTATGTAATTATTTATACCGTCGTTTTCGTTCATAACCAGTGCTCGTTATTCTTTCTACTCTTCCAGTTCATTCATATTTCGCGTGATTTTACTGGGTATTTTTATATGGGGTCGTCTTTCAAAATATTATTAAAAAAAACAAATATGGCCATTGGAACAAGCATTATTAATACTCTGATTGTTTTAGGAATAGTAGACATTTCTGCGACGGTCACAAGCCATTCTCATATTGACTCGTTCATGTTTTTCTAACGGTATATTTATTTTCTTACTTTCGTCAAATACTTACTTTCATTACACTTTTCTGCATTAAACTGGATCAAACACTTAACTTCCACGTTCGTTAATACTAACTAAACGTTAGCTGATTATTTTGAGAGAAATCCTATATGTTTACTTTCGCAGCTCTTAATCATCGACTAAATCATTTCACGTTGTGAAGATCGATGAAAAGAACCATCTCATTCTCTTTATCACACAATTTGAATATTTCAAGCGATTTTCTACATAGCTAAGCGTATTTTATTTATTCGAATTGCTACATATATCAGTTTATCATATCACTTTAGTAATTTCTTACTAAGTGTGAATGAGAACAAAAAAGGCATTACAAACTGTATAATTTCACTTCAGAATACTGACAACAGTACGCTGGCTTTCGTATATCAGACACCAGAAAACGATAGCTTGTGTACTCTTCTGTGTTGTTAAAATACAGAATATGACCACACTGTTTTCGCCCAGGATCTGCATGGAGTCCGCTAGCGCCATTGTACAGCAGAGTCCAACTGCTACCAAAGGTAAGATCTGTCTCTGTCATGTTACTTCCTTCCAGGGAGACCAACATTGGATCACGTTCAGGGGCATCGTCGCCAGTACAAATTTTCAGTCCATTCACCAACGTTGAACCTTGTTCTAACTCGAGATAAAAACCAGTATTCGCACCACAGTTTATATATTCACGGCGCGGTTCCCCACACGACCCAAAACTGAGATATTTAGTTGACACCATACCGTCACATGCTTTGTCTGGAGATTCTCTTGGTATATATTTACCACTACTTTTGCCAGGCTTTGCCTCCGTGCTGTTGGCACCTACAGGTGTATTGTACACACCATAGACTTTTCCTTCGACAGCTTTCATTGGTATCATACCTACAGAAGAATTTCGGTTTAGTATTCTATAATAAGTCATTTGATGGAAGGCGTGCGAATATGCATTTGAATCAAGTGAGATTAATTACATGTAAGCAATATTTTGAAAAAAACTATTAGATTTGTTTTCTACTGAGCAACATATACTTGGTTCTGAAGTCGCCTTCGTCGTGGACGAGTTAGTTTTGTTCTTTTGCAGAATTACTGTCGGAAGCAAAATACCGACGATGACCAGCGAAGAAATCGCAATAATTGAGATGATGCACAATATTTTCCTTTTTCGAGCGCAATTTTGTCTAATAAAAAGCAAATCTATACTTTCGTTACTCAATAGTTTGCATAAGACTCATACGATGCATCCTTTTCTTCATTCGCCGTTTTCTTCACCAGCCTGGGATCCTTTGTCTTGGGCTGAAACACAAGATCAATTCAGTTAGATTGACTTTAAATTAATTGAAATACTACATAGTTGGTTTTAGCAGCATTTTGATTAGCAAGTGTGACCTTGTTGATGTCCATATTTGATGCAAATCTAAATACACAAGTGGAAACACAGTTGCACGGCCTAAAGAAAATGTTGAAGAGAATGCTTTTTCACAAATGCTCCCCGTTCTCTCATGATTGGTGGTTAATTCGAGTGTTTGATCAAGAAATTCTTAACTCAAGACTTGAAACCAGATCACGACTTTTCTGTCACAAGCACAGATGACAGATTTACCGTCTCTGAGAAATGCTTTATTTAAAGTCAATAGTTCGGGTTGATAGATGACGGTGATATATTAACTTTCTCGGCTTCTAGATTTATTATAAAACTATACATGGAAAATGTTCTACGCCGCAGAAATATAATAATCGACAAGATTTCTGCCACTTGTAATTGGCGTATGTATAAGTTAAGTTCATCGATACATGCAATTAAGGCACAAATCAAAACCATTTCTCATTGATGTCATCGCGAGATGATACTAAATAGATTGCGGTATCGTAACATTAGATCTAATTCGATGTTCTCCCTGAGGCCCAAGAGTGTACACTGATAACTGCATGCTCTTGCTTACTAGAATGGATCGATAATAAATACGCAAGGTTCATGTTTAAGATAAACTTACATGAATCAATCTGGTCAATTATCAAGATGGTTGAAAATAAAATGATGAAGAGTTGTTGAGAAGAAAAGAACCAAATTCAGTCTTGTTCAATACAGCAAGCACACCGTCGTATATTCTGGAGATATTATGAGCAGCATTCCAACAATCGAATATATAGAATATATTAGTTCTTACTAGGCCAAATTCGTGGGAAATACATACTGTATAGGACGAAACAAAATACGGATATTTTGCAGTAAAAATGTTTTGTTTAGGATAGAATTTTATTAATATAGCAGTTAATACGACCAGAGATATTCCAGTCGATCAGTTTTACAAAGAGTGCCCATCATATCATGCTATTGATTGGTACGTTACACATTCTTTTGCTTTTCGTTTAGTGAATAGCACATTTCTTTATTGCGTTATCGATCTTAGTCAGCAATTGGAAGAAATTCGTAGAGAGTAAAATATTCAATACTGGATCGATGTTTCATATTGAAACTGTCTCCCATTAGTCACAGTCCTGGGTTGTTTGATGATCCAAATGGAAGCAATCAATGCAATGGAAATTAATCTCAGTGAAAAGAAGAAAGATCTTAATCAGAAAAATATCAATTTAATGTTCAAAAATTTATTAGCCGAAATGAACGAATATACAAAAGCGAAGTCTATTTCCGAGCGTCCATGCAGGAATCACCCACATTGCATCTAGACGTTCCTGTCATTTATGATTACACCGACAGTTTGAGGAGAAAGTCAAGCAATTGGAATGAAGCTTTTCATAATTACAGTTTCAGCTATGGTATCAAAATATGACTATTATTGATGCCAACCATCATAATCACGACGAAGCAACAGATCTGTGCCTTAAAACACGTGATACTTTCCAAGAAATACTTGCCGGTATATCTCATCAGTATTGCACGTCTATTGACGAAACTCGAAGAATGTTATGAAGAGCTCGGCATATTTTCGACAGAAATCTTTATATAGAATATCTTCCAACTGCTTACTACTGATCGCAGAGTATACTAAAATAAGCAGAATGAATACGATAGTGCTTTGAAATAAACCAGAGGTATTAGAAATCTTGATGTTTTAATCAATTACGGGTTAGTTTTTGCAAGGAACTGTTTTGAATTACAACAGAAAAGAGTTTTGAATAATATTGTCTGTAGAATCGGATGCATATTCTATTGAATGATGCCACTTTCATGATGTCTTGGTACTTGATGATGTTCAAGCACAGGAACAGAGAATGAACCGATTCTAGGGAAGATATGGATATGATCGGCGTCTAAAATGTTATTATTATTAAAATACCTGTTGGGATCATGAATATGATCTGCGTAGTAAACGTGAACATCTTTGCCTTGATGCTCATCTAACAGTGAGTGACGATTGACACGTTTGTGATCAACATAAAAATGCGCATGCTAAAAGATTTGTCAGGAAATTTTGGCAGAGAGGTAGAGAAAAACGCTTTACTTCAGCAATATCATGTCCATACAATCCACTGATAACAGTTGCTAACTGATCACTGAACATAAATTCGCGATTGAGAATCTCACATCGATACGCACCTGACGAAGAGATAAACGTACAAATGACAACTAGGAGCAGACGAATAAAGAGCATACTTTGAGAACTTCCTTTAATGACTGATATATGATGAATGGACGTGCCTTGGTGGCCTTCAGGAATATGACTCATCTGTATATTTCAATTTATAGATAAAAAAAAAGGCAAATCAAAATCAAATTCTACTACTGATGGAAAATAAACGTGGAATTAGAAGAAATGTGTAATTTAGTATCAACTTGACAGTCTTTTCAACAAAGAAAAAACATTTTCTCTTTTCTCTATCCGATGCAAAAAAAAACACTACTCCATGGCAACGACATCGTCCGAACGGCAAATCAGCAAAAGAATGAAGGAAAGAAAATGCTCCGCTTTTTTCCTTTCCTTTTGTTAAAAATGTATCCACACTGCCTGACAGTGAGTCACCCATGTATTAGACAGCACAACAAATGTGATGAAGTCATTCAGACATAGCTGTATAGCCAAAAATATTCGAAAATTAGAGATATTCATTGCTAGATAATGGAAAAAGACAAGTATACTATATTGAAAAAGAATCTAGGATTCGATTAGACACGAGCTATTTCTTAACTATATATTTTGCTTTAGTAGTTCGTACCACAATGGCAATCAGAATTGTCAACATTAATTTGATCGATCGTATTCATCGTGTATGCGGTACCGTTGAAAATCAGAGCTGTTGCATGCGCAAAGACCATCACAGCTTCTGCACTTTATATCAATGGATAATAGAAACATTGAGAGAGATTGGTTATTGAGAGAAAATAGGTGGCTTGTTTACCGAAATATCATGGCTGCTTCAGATTGAGCAATGTAATATTTTATTAGTTCTTCACCGACTGGCCATCCGAAAAATATCGTATTCTGGAAACAGCTGATTCTTTTGGTGTTAATTATATAATTTGATGATTTAATGAGAGAAAGAGCTAGAATGTGTGGAAAAGAACGGTGAAGATTGTCATTTCTTGATAAGTGTTAATTTATTTAATTGAGGATTTTATTTCATTTTGAAGAATTGTCGAAAAAACGGAAAACATCTCTCTAATAAATAAGCGACAATATGTCTTCCTGTCGATAATGGATTAAATTTTTCATTATCAACGTACTTATCATTGATGATGACATATGTTGAATTTTTTTAGTTAAGATTAAACCCTCCTTCTAAAACATTTGTTACAAGTCATTTAATTGGTAAACAATGTCAGCATCCGTGCAAAAATTTCTATACAATATTTTGTTAATTAAATCATTCAACAGAAATACCAATATCAGCATTTGGTACATTAGGAGCAATTCTAACACTAGCAGCTTGTATTCGACAACGAACATTTTGGAATTATTCAATAATCATATATTTATTTGCTGGTTCAATAATAACAGCTATATTCTTAGGGTTTTAATTTAATTTTAATCAATGTGTCAGTACAGTTCGTTTAGTTATTTGTGGAACTTTACTTATTCATGGTCATGACGAATTACAAAAACACATACGTCGTTTGTTATTTCTAGATTTCCATTTGAATATATATATATATATATATATATATGGAAGCAATTTCTTTTACGAAAAAATGCTTACAAATCTTTCCGTTTTCTCTTTTGGGGGACTGTACACGGACGTATATCTACGCATGAGTTAAACGATAGTCTTCCTACAGACTACCGCGATCTTACCAATTCGCTTAGCTCAATTGGAAATATGTGCAAGAGCATGAATAATTACGGAAAAGCATCGGACAAATTTCAAAAGACTCACACCCGCCGAACCATTCCCAGAGAACGGATTCATTCAATGTTAATGCAGACGCTTATAATAAGAGAAATGACTACTTAAAAGCTATCGAATATCATAAAAATCGCTCCTTCGGTGTCACTTATAATTATATCAACAATTACACAAAAGTTCTACGATGTTGCTCAGAGAAAATCACTTCAAAAGCATCTTCATCTTATTAATTATCAGAACGTACTTGAAAACAGTCAGAAAGAAAATGAAAACAAAGGTGGGATGTACGAAGTGAGTTAGTTAGATGGAATGAACTTATCCACCTTCTCATTCTCAAGATAATTTAATTATTGTTTTTTTTAATCAAAACATAATCAAAAAACAAAATATAATAAAAAAACTGAAAAAGTTAGATGATTGGTATATCGAACCTGTATTTGGTAACTTTTCAAAACAATCAAATAATCCATTTGTTATATCAATTATTGTCGTTTGAACTTGATCTGATTGGCTATCTTCTCTAACTGTATCTCCATTTGTTAATAAAATAATACCCAAATTTCTTTTTTCATTCGACATCATTATAGTTGATATACCAGGTACCGATCCTTCATGTCCAATTAAATACCGTCCACCAATAGATTTCCAATACCATAAAAGACCATATTTAGTACTTGACATATTCATATAACTTGTTTGTGGTTCAGCACGAATAATTTCTTCAAAAGAAGATACATTATTTAAAAGCTTTGGAAATTTATTCATAAATGATTGAAAGAATAAACTCAACGAATGAGCTGACAATCGTAAATAACCCGCTGGATATCTACTAAGACTATAAAAAGGTACATATAACCAATTTGAATCATTATTAACTCGAGTAACATTTAGTTGTGGCACCATAGCTTGATATGTTTGAAGCCATGATGCATTATAAATATAATGACCAACAAGATCTTGTTGTTTATTTTGAAAATTACTTAATCGATAACCACCGTTCTCTCGATCGATATCTAAAACTCTTAAGATTTTTTCTTGAACATATTCTTCAAATGATGTATTGGCTAAACGTTCAACGATATATGCAGCTAAACTTGCACCAACATTTGAATAAGACGTCGTATGATTACCGGGTCTGACGGGTAACCAACTAGCATTGTAACTCAAATAGTTTTCAAGAACATCGCCAAGATTTGTTTTGGTAAAATCATCACCAGGAAGGTAAAATTTCAGTTCTTCTTCAAAATTTACTCCAATACCAGCTGTATGTGTAAGTAAATGTCTTGTAGTAATAATATCATCTGGATAGAACGGATGAGTAATGCTTATACGAGGTAATAGATATTTATTGATATCTTCATCAAGGTTAAGAAGATTCAATTCAACCATTTGCATGGCAGCTACAGCTATGAATGTTTTAGAAATTGATGCTAAGACGAAGATTGATGATGAGGCACTCATTGGATGACGTTCTTCTGATTCTGATATTGAAGGAGAATGGTAACCAAATCCCTTTTCATAAAGAATTTCATCTCGATTTAGAACAACAATTGAAGCACCTGGAATATATGCTTTGCTGAGAAGATATTCGATCGATCTAGTTGTTGGAGGACATTGAAATTCTATTGAACTCGCTTGGATTAAAGCAACAATAAATAAGAATCGAAGCATATTTTCTTTTGAATTTGTTTTCTTTTTCTTTTATCTCATTTATATATGCACATCTCTCACGGAATTAGTCATACTTGTGACGATAAAATGCAAAAAATATTTACTTTATTACCTTTACAAAAGGAGGATTTACTCAGCAAATAATGTAACGGAATGACTCATTTCAAGTGACTTAAAAAAAACTTTTTATAATCATCATTCAACGCAGAGTTAACTTGTGAATTGGATGAAATAGTTTTTATGGATGAGACTTATTTAGTAAAACCTTTTTAGCTAAACCTCTGTTTTGTTGTGCAAGCTTCACATCGATTTTCACAAATGAACCGACAAGATTTAATACATCTTGAATGTGATAAGATGTCAGAGATGAGCAAATAGAAATTGCACTATCATGTCATTACCAGCTAGCCGATTCTAGGCTTTTGGAGGCTATAGTATAGTATATTAGTACATATCAGTAAAAGTTTCCGTACAATTTGTATTTGCGCGCCCATGGTTTGCATAGTGAAAGCATGTTTTTTTCAAGTACTCTTACGTATTTTTGCTGGAAAGATGGAATTCGGAAGAATGCAGAAGTTATGAAAATTGGGAGTAGGTCTTTATGTAACGACGATTATTCAAAGATATGTTGATACTTTTCTCAGAAAAACGCATTGATTGATACAGAAACGTTTGCACTTTCACACAATAAAATGATCAATTCAAACCGATGAGTAGAGCCTGAGAAATGAAGCATTTCCTGTAACGCTTCGAATTGATGATGAAGTTTCGGCCAACCAGTCTTTACGTCATCGACAAACTATGTAAAAAGTACTAAAACTTTTCTGTTCTTTTTAATATGCAAAATGCAAACTTTATTTTCAAAGTAAAACATCATTAATTGTTCCATTAAATCATTGAAATACATCAATAATCGCACGCTAAAAGCATAAACACGAAAAAAAACGCCTTAACAATTGTTGATCGAACGAAAAATTTTGCATTTACACATCCCACTTATAAACAGTAGCAGATCGACGAACGCGAAAGTACTCGGTTTTCTCTCCTAAAAACTTCACTATTCATCAACTATGTTCCGTTTCGGATAGAGAAAAAATTATCTTTTTAGACAGTGCGTAAGAGTAAGAAATATTAAAATCTCATCATATTCTTCGATTGAGACTGTATATAGCATAGAAGAGAATAAATAAAAGTATTTTATTTACTAATACCTATAGGATTCATATGATATAGAAATCTATTTGTATTATATTAAGAATAAAGATTTGTTTTGATAATAGAAAATCTTGTAATATAGATCCACATCAGCATTGTATATATTGAACATTTATCTTCAATAATTAAAACTAATTCAATAAATTTATCTGAAGATATGAATTCAACTGATGAAGATAAATATGATTTATGGTCGCCTGTTTCAAAGTTTGTTTTCTTTTTATATAAAAACTTTCTTTATATTTATTCAACACTAAGATTTTGCAAACCACGAAAGAAATGGCTTTTGTTATCTGGATTGTTAGTAGTTCTCCTTGCGACAGCTATTATTACTCCCTTTGCTGTACTTGTTTGGGGTAAGTTTATACAATTGAAAGCATCAATAACTACTAAAATATAGAAAATTTATGAAAATTTGCGTTGAATTTCTTAGTTCCTAACAGTCAAAGAACAACAACGACAACAACAACTACTACAACAACAACCACCGCTACGACTAGTACAACTACTAGTACTAGCACTACAACTACTACGACTACAAGTACAACAACAACTACTACTAGTGAATATTTTTTAAACGCTATGATAAGAAAAATCAATAGTTTTACAAAACTTTAGCGACAACACCACTAAATCAAACATATATTTGTGGAAGTATATCTCCATATACATTATGGACAGCATATTCATCTGATGGTATGACAATGACAATTAGTACAACTACTTGTCATTTCAATTCAACTCCGTTATATTTTACAAGTGTATCTGGTACAAGTACACATTGGTATCTTGATGGTTATAACGCTATTTATGTATCTTCACAAACAGGTTTTACAATTTATGCTCATTCATCAGTAATTACAAGTGGTTCATTGTTATTAAATTATTCTCGATTATATCAATGGAGTGTCAATTGGATTGGTTATGCTTCTTAAAACAATGTTACTTTATTTTTATATATTCTTATACAACCCATAAAAATGGATCTTTTTTGTGAAATTTTCACTTCTACAATACGATTATTTCGTTTTCTAAATAAACTGTCTCGAACCATATGATGCATTATAGCGTTAGCCGGGAAATCCAATGCATTTCGGATGCCCAGGAAATTCCTGGAAATTGAATTTCAGTATAGGCGGTATTGGTGGTATAACATACTATTATCGCATTGAGGGTGCTGCGGAGGGTGATGACAGCTTTTTGTTCGGTAAGCATTTGTCAGTGCACAATCGAATTATTTTCTTTGTCAAATACTGAGAGCTAAGTAGATAAAATACCGCTTATATCGCCTATACCGCCCTATATGGAAGGTATATCTAAAGCTCATTAAATCCTCTTTGAAAATCTTGTAAAAATCAGTTTCCCGGAAAACGCTATAACGCATCAAATCTCTCGAACAATGTGGATGTGTTACCGAATATTTCATACACACTTTAGACAAGACGTTATTCATCCCGCAAACTTCAATATATACGTATGGGTCAATCCATGAGAAGTCATCAATTTTCTAGAAATTTTTTATTTTCGAATAAAATCATTGAAAAATCTTTTTTTCACGACTTTCTCAGCCCCTCAAGCTGATCCTTGATGGAAAAATAGCTAGGGAGTCATTCTCAGTTTTCTTATAAGCGAAAATCACAAACAATATAAAATATTTTTTCGGAATATTCATTTTTTTATCAATAGTAACGCTCGTCGAGGCAGACTCGCTATACCCTCGACTGAACCACTGACTGAAAATACAATAGTCCTATATGCATTTTATGCAAAAAAAGACAGAAATATAACTTTTGAAGGGGTCCCTAGAAACTGATCTTCATTCGTCTCACAGTCTTCAAAAGAACCAAAATACCACTTGTGTTCCTTTTAATTATTCGATATTCCTGACTGACAATTACTCTTCACAGAAAGCAGAAGTTCGCTATAAATGACTATTATGGGTTTGCACTTTTAAACATGTCCTCCTTTTTCTAAATGAAAGATAATTTCAGTAAAACCAAGTGAGACTCGGTATATATTTCGCATTCGAACGCGTCGGATTGTTGATACTTTTGTAACTAGCTAGATTACCAAGCGCAGCTCGTTGTTCGTCGGCGCCCCACAGGGGCGCCACTCACAACTCGCCGCTCCAAAGCTGCCCCTATCTATCATATAATTACCCGTGTGCTACTAAAAAGTATCGAAAACTAATTAGCGTTCCATCAGCATCTCATAGATAAATTTATCCGCGTCCGAACATTTGAGGTTATCTCCTTGATTAAAAAGCTTAAAGGCCTACAAAAACTCTGAATATATCGAAGCTCAGCATTTAAGATTGCTCTCCAGTATGTACTAACTTGTGAATGAATGTATTTTTGGATTACTGGCCTTTGGTATGTGGCAGTCAACCGAGTGTGTTTTTACTTTTTCATAATCAACTCTTCTATGTAGCCCTCCTCTCAGCCGCGGATGAAATGTTTTCTTCATCTCTGTCACATCTCTGCCCCGTCACCCCTCCTCCAGCCTCAGCATTCCTCCAAAATCATGTATTACGAAGTTTTGAGCATTTTCAAAAAAATGTTCTTTTGACCTTTGACCTTTGACCTTTGCCCCCAAGACCCCCACCCTACCCTCTCGTCGATATCAGGCCTCAACAACACCCCAAACCATGTTTTATGAAGTTTTGAGCATTTTCAAAAAAAATGTTTTGTTGAACTTTGACCTTTGACCTTGACACAAACAAACAGACAAACAAACTTTTTTTTCATATGACCCTCCTTTCAGTCGAGGGAATATTCTCGAGTGATTGAAAAACGTATTCGTTTTCATAACCATTGATTGATTCAAGTATTTCTTTCAGTTCATTACGAATGTCTTCCAAAAGTCGATAGTTGATTTAAAATGAGAACAACATGTTTACTTGTACAATTTTCCTTTCCAACGTTTATTACCTATCATGCAAACAACGCCAAATAGACATTGTTTTGCCTTGATTTTTGAGTATATAAAGTGTTCTTAAACGAACAATTCCAGAATTATATTGTTGTCATTCAAAGTCTAAAAAAATCGTAGCAAAACTGAATGGCGGATGCGGCCGAGAAACACTGGGTGAAAAGTAAAATCGGATTTTGTGCCGGCTCATCATACCGAAGTTGATATTTTGTTTTTTTAAGTTTCTAATGAGAAAAACAGTTTTGATTCGCTTCTGTCTCCTCAACTTTAGCGAGTTTTTTTCCAAAATTGAGACTTGAAATGTACTGTAGCATGATATGCACGAAACTTTTCTTGTGTTTCACATCTTACTAATTCACACAGTTTTAAACTACGTATTTGCAGAATCAATCCTTGTCACTATTTTAGTAAACAAATTATTGCATATATATGTAGCCTTACCCAATTTTTCAATTAAACATCAAGAATGAACTCGATGCAAAAAGTCGTTCGGTTCCAACTCTGATATGCACCGATATTTGGTGAATTTATTTGAGGTTTCTATCAAACCATACTAATATATACTATCTTTGCTCTTATGGATTCTATTTGCATTTTCATCATTTTGAGTTACTTGTTCATACTTATAATACTCACTTTCTCCTTCCTCAGAATTTCCCACCATTAGAATGTTTGTTTTTAGTCGTTTTTAATACAATATTAATACATACAAAGTAAGTTGGCACTTTGCAAGAGGAAATAGGAAGAAATAAATGCTATTTTTCTTTATTAATAAAAATTTATTGAGAATTGATGTATGTACTTCTCATAACTGACTTATTTGTCAAATATTGGGGCTATGTCTATGGCTTGAAGCGCATAAATTTATATAAATTAATTAATTTTAATCACAATATAATATTCTTCATAAACTCTTTCTTTCTTTCTTAGGTAAGAAAGTAATCAAATATAAGCATTTATTTTCGTACGAACGTTTTAGCTAACATCGTTGACAACACAACATTTGAGGTATATTCTTCAAAAGACGTTTTAATTCTAAACGAAACGTTTTTGATACGATGACGTTTGTATAACAACTGATACAATTCTCGATCGACGATGTGAAAATTGTTAATATCACTAAATTTTGTTCAATCAGCTGTTGTTCTGGACTTTTTTCATTATACTCTGTAATTTCTTGATAAATATGGAAGATTACAATGGGATACTTGCAAAGAATATAGACCATAATTTCCATAAGTACCATTCGAATCAATTGTTGATCTTTCGTTTGAAGTATTTGTGGACTCCCAGTGGTCACCACTGTTGTATTTGTCGTACGATCTGGATTTGTGGCATGACGAACTCTGCGAAGATTCTTCCATGTCCAAAAACCAAATGTCAGCATAAGACTAGGTAGAACTGCCCCGTGAACTATAAGTGTATAATAAGATATGAAGGTTTCATATGCACCTGGATTGAAATAACAAACGAAAATATTTGGCCCAAACTGAAGAATTTGCATACCAATCCATGCATGAATATGAAAAATTGTCCAAAATACGCATATAGCAATGATGTTTATAACAGCCATTCGACATGTACTATGCCTTCTTGTTGCAGCATTTCGTGAAGTGATTAATGTTCGATCTGCCGATGCTAGAATGAGACAAGATGGCTCATAAACTAATAAAATGAAGCCTATATAATAGCGAAATCGGCAAAAAAAGGTACTATATGCAGTAGGATCGATATTGTAGCCTGATGCAAGTATGAGCAGAAAAAAGGCCGAATAGATATAACTAAGATCAATAATATTTATAGCAATCAAGTATATGGTGCAAGGATTTTTTCGTAAATTATTGCGAGTAAATACCATTAGATTTAATACGCAACTAATAGTACCGACAATAATAAGTATAGAACCACCATATTTGAATATATATTCGTGAAGATAATAGAGAAATGCTGCTGTTGACATCAGTGTAGTGTAGACGATTACTGAAATGAACGCGGAAGATTAAGAAACTTGAAACTTCTATATACAGCACTGATGCAGACAGACGTTTTCAACGCTTAATAGGTAATAATATATTAAGTAATTACGCACATCAAATGTCAAAATGCTGTGACATGTGTATGCTAAGAAGATTTGATGAGTCTACAGTTGCGACAGATAGCTCATTCTCAAAAGAAATACAACTTCTATCTACAGATGTCTAAAGATCTGTGTCGAATTCAATCTTTCTCTAGTTATTCAATTTATTCACACGGCTACTTGATTCTTCTACAGATGTCTAAAGATCTGTGTCGAATTCAATCTTTCTCTAGCCATTCAATTTATTCACACGGCTACTTGATTCTTCTACAGATGTCTAAAGATCTGTGTCGAATTCAATCTTTCTCTAGCCATTCAATTTATTCACACAGCTACTTGATTCTTCTACAACCATCTAAAGATCTACGTATGTTGAATTCAATCTTTCTCTAGCCATTCAATTTATTCACACGGCTACTTGATTCTTCTACAGATGTCTAAAGATCTGTGTCGAATTCAATCTTTCTCTAGCCATTCAATTTATTCACACAGCTACTTGATTCTTCTACAACCATCTAAAGATCTACGTATGTTGAATTCAATCTTTCTCTAGTTATTCAATTTATTCACACGGCTACTTGATTCTTCTACAGATGTCTAAAGATCTGTGTCGAATTCAAACTTGCTCTAGCTATTCAATTTATTCCCACAGCTACTTGATTCTTCTACAACCGTCTAAAGATCTGTGTGCAATTTAATGATATTGCTGTAACTCTCCATTCATCTACACAGCTACTGATTTTTTCCATAGGGTTTGGATTTATCATCCACTGTGAAAAGGGATGTTTAGAATAGAATTTGATGTGAAGTATTCTTGACAGCAGCAATCGAGTTCTCTACATATCTCCTCAATGAGTGTCGTAGGAAAATGGAGTAGAACGGATCATGAACCAGTTGAATGGTGTGTAGAATGGATTGTTTGATCAAGGTCGAAAGTTGAGTGTAAATGGTATTGCTTTTCTCTTAGACTATAGAGTGACTCGTATTTTGATGTATGTGAATTGAATGAGTTGGGTGTGAAATGTTTATAGTCGTTAACGTTGCAATACGATTATACTTATTTTGGAAAAAAAAGATTATCTAGTCGAATCGATTCCAAGTTAGTTTTGAATTATTACATTCAGAATCTTTGCGTCGGATAGTATAGGAATTGCTTCGCGTGTCAATTATCATTGGAACAGAATTCCGTTTGTGTTGATCACCTTTTCTTGGACAAAATCGAAAATTACCAGCAATATTGAAAAATAGAAGATTTTCGTTGTAGTTGCCTGTAACATATGAGTGAATGTATCCCAAATGACACGGATCAGATGTGGCTATTTACTCAACATTGCTGCAACTGCACATCCAGGTGACATATTTTTGTCTGTGTCTACTGACACAGATGAGGATGGACTTATGGCTCGGTTTCTTTTTTCTGCTCCTAAACCGTATATTCCATTGTCACGTGAGATTACAAATCGCAATATTAATGAACCAACCCTTGCTCACTTGCTATACATCGTACATTGTTTCAATACAATGGATCAAACTAACTTCTGACGAACAATAGACGTGGATGACAACTGTATATTATATTCATACTCCGAAAATGCGAAAAAGGTGTAGTACTAAAAATAGATCTTTTTTCTTAACTGAAAAGGATACTTTAATTTAACATTCGAATTTAATAGAATTACCTCTATAATACTCAATAATATATATATATATATATATAGAAAATAATATTCTTTTCGATGATAACTTATTTCTAATTCTATTTTATTCAGGTAATCGACGAAGTATTTGATGAACATATACTTCAGATAAGTGCAGCGTTGGGTATCGATCAAGGTCTAGGGTCTATTTTAGGAAAAGCAAAAGTACAAGTGTCCAGATTAGCTGGAGCCTTACACGCTACTTCTTTGGTTGCCGCACTTCTTCATTAATTGAATAGTCATAATACATTTCCTGGCTACTATGATAATACAGCAACAGTATTTGATCTACTTAAACAAACTGTGAAAGCTTTCAAACAAACATACAAATGGAAAATAGTATCTGCAGAAACAGCAAAGGCTGCAGTATTGTTAATGAATTACTGTGTAGCTCAAAAAAAACTTACACAGATCGTAAGTAATCATTAATATCGATTATGTAACATATTGAACTATCATCAAAAAAAGAAATAATCATCATTGATTTAGTAATCAGTTTAGCTAGATTGGATGCCCTGTCTTGTTTAATTAAAACCGCAATCAATTTATCAATAACACATATCAATAGCTAATCTCTCATCGTCTCTCACTTCTTTCATTCTCTTCATCCTCGGCCATTTTCGCTTTTTGTTCTTCTTCCCATTTTCTTTCTTTTTTTCTCTGAATAGTCCTCTGATATATTTAATTAATCATCTTCGCATCAATTTTTTTCAACTTGCGTCATGAAGGCCAACTCATGTATGAATCGAATATAAACTTATCCTAGTAACCTCACAAAAATATACATATGTTTGTGCAGATGAATTTGTGCTCTGAATTAAAATAGAAATAGAACATTAATACTACTTTTATCAATATACAGGACAATCTACCATGAAGTATTTATACTAATGTCCTTTTGTAAAAGGCTCATTACTCACCGATAATTATTAACAAAATTTGCACAGTAAAAGTGATTCAAAAAGTTGCCCTATAAGTAAAAAATCTATTTAATTATTGTTTTTTTAGGACCCAGTTAATGAAACCTTAGACGAAATGAAAGAGAGGCTGCAGAAATAGATACAAGAACACGAGAAAAATAAAGAAATACTAGTGAAATCTCGTCGTTCAAAAACATCAAAGTTGACAACACATAAAAATGATGGAGGTGAGCAACGATATCCTGAAAAAGTTATGTTACTTGCGAAAGGTTCAAAAATACCATGGACCAATATAAGTAGCAACCATGGAGGTTTTAAAACGGAATCTTTGCATACGGCAGCACAGAACCTGGAGACTGAAGGATTCTGTAAGTTAATGTACTAGGTTGGGGAAAAAGTTCGTGCGCCGTGTCAAAATAATGATTTCTTATGCAAGAATTTATTCAAAAACAACAACAACTATTCTTCAAAATAGAGACCATCATTGTCAACGACCTTCTGCCAACGATCTGCAGGCTTTCGAATTTGGTCAAAGTACCATTCCTTCGACTTTGAATCGAAAAATTCTTCACATGCTTCTTCAACTTCATCGAATGACTCAAATCGGCGACCTTTCATAAAGTGCTGCATTGATCGGAAGAGGCCGTAGTCAGATGGAGCAACGTCGGGACTATACGGTGGATGCGGCAGAACTTCGACACCGTCCAGCTCTTCAAACTTGTTGCTGGTCTCTCTGGCGGTATGCGGCGTTGCATTGTCGTGTTGGAACAAAGCGCGTTTTCGACGAACGAGACTTGGATACTTTTCAACCAGCGCATCGTAGACTCGATCAAGTTGCTCGCAGTAAAGTTCAGCATTGATAGCGTGACCATTCGGTACAAGTTCAAAATGCAAGATTCCTTCGAAGTTCCACCAAACACAAATCATGATCTTCCTTCCAAATTGATTTTGCTTCGAGACGGATGGAGGAGTTTGTCCTTTTTGGACCCAACGCTTGCTTCGATCGTGATTGACCAGGTAGACCCACTTCTCGTCTGATGTCACAATTCGCTTCCAAAAACGGTTATCCAAAGGATTGTTGAGCAATTGGCGACAAATTTCGACTCGTTTGGCGGCTTGCGCTTCGGTCAACTCGTGTGGGTCTTGTCGTGGCTTTTCGTGGACAAAGTCAAGTTGCCTGAGATGATTCCAAACTGTCTTATGATCGACACCGAGTTCTGCAGCCAATTCGCGTGTGCTTGATGACGGCTCAGCATCCAAAGCGGCTTGCAAGTCTCCTTCGTCCAAAATCGCTGGTCGTCCGGAACGTGGCGTGTCTTCAAGATCAAAATCCCCTTCATTGAAACGCTTGAACCATTTCTGTGCAGTTCGCGATGCCACCATGCCTTCACCTTCAACGTCGCAAATTGCTTTGGGAGCTGCTTTTGCATCCGAATTCTTTCTCCAATAATGACGCAGCAATACGCGAAGCTCAAAACTTGTGATTTCGTAATCAGACATCTTAAAGACATCGAGAAAATTTCATAATAGCCACAAAACCAGATCAAAAACACAAAAAATATACAGAAAAATCATTATTTTAACACGGCGCACGAACTTTTTCCCCAACCTAATAAATAGGAAGAGAGCAAGTCATAAGATCATTGGAACGAATTTTTGTCCTAGTTGATGGCGGAACAGGAGATTTTTGTAAGCTTTTTGAGCGAATACGAGGCAGCGATTGATGCAATCAATTGTTATTATTTTGTTCATTTGTAGGATGAGACGGAAATGGCTCGTCGACTACAACGTATTTTGACCGAAATAAACAAGTTGTTTGTACAAGGAAAACCTGTTGATCTGGATACAATCAAGCAACTCCATGCAACGCACGGTGTTCTATTTCAAAGCTCATGAAGTTGTATCTGATTCGCTTTTTGAGTAAAAAAAAAGAATAAATAAATGATAGATCTCTCTGTAAGGCGAAGTTCTTGTTCCATCGGCAATGACGATCATCATCTTTCAATAGTTGAGACAGTTCTATCTCAGTTATTTGGAGAAAATCGGCAAGTCAACTCGTTTCTTGTTCAGTTCATTGTTCCTAGAAGCGAAACAACTATCAATCAAACATTCAATGAATGAGAACTATCTCACTTTGAGCAACAGAAATAAGTGGAAAGAATTTATTTCAGCCATATTCTTGATGAACTTCATCGGAATGATCATGTACTGACGATAAGGATTGGATTTGTTTCACTTCATCGATTAATCTCTGCTATTGAATCACTTTCCTATCCCCTATCGCCATCTCCTCTCCGCTTTATTCGGAGTCAGAGTGAAGAGGGCAGCTGTAATTTCATTAATCTATGTAAATAAAGTACAATTCCATTGAAAATCCATCAGCGTTACAACCAAAAGTGTGGGACAAGGAAGTGAGGTATCCACGATTTCTGTTTGATTCCAGCGTTACCAAGGTTTATTCAAACCAATTCTACAATTGGTGGAAACATTACTATGCCTTTCCAACTTCACCACTTCAACAAGTCAAAGTCATTCTAGTCACAACTACCAATCCTACATTAGACCAGTTCTTTATTCATAAAAAACCTCCACGTACAATCTTAAGAAAAACAGACAGCATCGACTCAGTAACATTTTTCAAGCAATTGATCGAACAGCAACGAAAGAAAGAACGCTCATAACGCCTAAACACTCACTTTTTCTATTATCCTTCTACTACCATATTCTATTGTAATTGTTTTTGTAAACTATCATCATACACTTCAAACAATAAAAAAGCTCTCGATCACCTCGTTAATAACCACTATTTTGTACTAATCTAGCAAACACTTCGAAAATCTACAGAAATTCTCATTTTCAATTTCTCTCCTAGACTTCAAGCTAGAATTCGACTATTCTCAGATCCATTTCGTCCATCCAAATTGATCAGCTGAACCAAAATGGAATCATCCAATTCAGACAATCCCCAAAGAGTACGCCAAGACAATAACCGTGTAACAGCAATCCTACCCGCCATCTATATTGACACCTAAGATGTCGCCAACATACGATATTACCATCCGACTGTCCATTCACCGATTTATTTCTCAGCCAACAAGTTCAATATATAAGAAAACGTCATTATATTCTATATCGTACCATTCATCACCACTTACAAGGTACAAATCCCTTAAGCAAGGATCGAAACGCGTCGTATGGCGCTTTGAATCTAATCGATGAATATCTCACATCCACACCCTCGTCGAAATCGGACGAGGTCACCGAATCGACTGGTGGCTTCCCATGGATACACCCATATATTTGTTAGAAATTTCAATTTCCAAGTTTCCCAGGTCTATTAATATGTCGAAAATGAGTTTCCCGGAAAACGCTATAACACATCAAATCAAAGAAAACGTCAAGTATTGCCAGAATTTCCGAGAAATTTCTTTATTTAAATTACTGCTATACTCAGCGACTATGACCTCTGAGATTTTTTCTTTCTAATTATTTTCTTTTTGTTTCGTAGAAAGTTTCAACATAGTGAAATATATTATTGGCGATTTTATGGAAGAAGAACTGCGATGGGTCAGTCACAAATTCAATTTGACAAATAAAATTTGTTGTTGCATAGTTTTTCAAAAGATGTTGTTAAATCTCGACAGAAATCGAGTAATCAAGCTCGCTTTCACTATTTTTTGTTTGATAGTAACAAAAATTGTCTATTGACTAATTTTATCAAAATTTCTATACTTTCTATCGGATTCACATCTTCTCATTCACTACAAAACAATCGTAAAGCATAGTAAAATAAAAACCCAGGTCGAAACCACCCTACCGGATCCTATCGGATCCCTAAACAATCCGTCAACATCCGCCAGTCGGATCCGATAGGATTCCGAAGATGGGATTCCGTGCACATCCTTCAGTTTCCGCTTACATCCTGCCGTCGGAATATCCAGGATTCCGACAACAGGATCCAGATATTTCCGACACCTGGGCCTGTTGGATCCGACATAATCCGACTGTCGGAATGCGTCGGACTCAACAGTGTATTGCACCATCAAGTACTATGTGAGTTACTCTAGCCAGTTACTATTCCTGATAGATTTTCAACGATGATTCGGCGATGAAAGACCTTCTATAACTGAAATTTATCAGTNNNNGAGTAATTGTTCATTTGAGATGATTTTTAGGGATTAGATTTGATTTTTGTTGAATTTAATCACTAGAAATTGTTTTTTATGAATAGATGCCATTTGATAAGTCTCTAACAAAGATGAAACTAGTCATGGCAGCCTGCACTCGCCCTTAACTCTTTGGAGATTTTATTCTGAACCTTTCGACGTTGAATTTAGGTTTACATGCAAGCATTATTAAAGGTACCTGATGAACGGCCCTTGAGAAAGGTCGAAACTATAGTCGTAGCTATCTCAATATCATTCACACTATCAAGGTAAGAGTCAAGATTTCAGAGTTGACCCATTTGAAAATGAACTCTAACAAGTTCGAAATCGATTATGGCAGTGTCAACTCACACCCTCATTTATTTCTTGAAAAAGCAAAAAAGGATTTTTTTTTATCAGCGAAGTTTTTTGTCATAGTATAAAGTACGAATTATCAGCGAATAGTCTGATCGTTCCGAGTGTGTTCATAAAATTATCGTTTTCAAGAATAACTCGTCTGCATTTAGCAGTGCAAGCTGATGCCGACAGAATTTGCACCGAAGTTACTGGTAACTATATCGAATTTGTTGTCATTATTGACATCGACCACTGCCACTGATATTGGATTAGTACCAGTTGCATAAGTAGTTTGAGCAGAAAACGTCCCATTACCGGCATTAAGAAGAACACTTACAGTGTTTGCAACGTAGTTTGCGGTAACTATATCGGGTTTGTTGTCATTATTGACATCGACCACTGCCACTGAGACTGGACCAGTACCAGTTGCATAAGTAGTTTGAGCAGAAAACGTCCCATTACCGGCATTAAGAAGAACACTTACAGTGTTTGCACCGTCGTTAGCGGTAACTATATCGGGTTTGTTGTCATTATTGACATCGACCACTGCCACTGAGGCTAGACCAGCACCAGTTGCATAAGTAGTTTGAGCAGAAAACGTCCCATTACCGGCATTAAGAAGAACACTGACGTTGTTTGCAACGTAGTTAGCGGTCACTATATCGGGTTTGTTGTCATTATTGACATCGACCACTGCCACTGAATTTGGAGCAGGGCCAGTTGCATAAGTAGTTTGAGCAGAAAACGTCCCATTGCCGGCATTAAGAAGAACACTGACGTTGTTTGCACCGTAGTTAGCGGTAACTATATCGGATTTGTTGTCATTATTGACATCAACCACTACCACTGAATTTGGATAAGTGCCAGTTGCATAAGTAGTTTGAGCAGAAAACGTTCCAGTGCCTGTATTAAGAAGAACACTGACAGTGCTTTCACGGTTGTTAGCGGTAACTATATCGGATTTGTTGTCATTATTGACATCGACCACTGCCACTGAGTATGGACCATCGCCAGTTGCATAAGTAAATGCAGTGATGAAGGTGTTGTTAGACACTATTAGGTAAAAGAATCTCTCTATCAGCGTAAAAAGATATAGAAATGAGCGTTCATCAGGGTTATCTGTTACATTTGTGACAGTTTTATCGTTTTTCCCGTCTCATCATATGAGAAAGCTCGATTACATTCAATGACAAGACTAAATGGTCGGGTAACGTACCAGTAAAATTAGCTTTTTGGAACTCTGAGTCTCGTTCGGGTTAATCCGTTACTAGTTGAAATAAGAAGTCCTAAAAATGCGGTTTGTTTTAGCTTTAGTGAACATCCACTTCTCGTGTTCATAACCGTGGGTATGATGCGAGACTGTGACCTACAAGGTTCTCTCGCTGAAGTACAGTCTTTATCATACATACACAAGTCGAGTTACGCTTTGCGATTGGTTGTAGACATCAAACTTGGCAAAAATGGTTAAGTCACGGGATCGCGCGCACCAGTGGAATGAAGTTAGAATTGGCGCT
Organism: Adineta ricciae; assembly: GCA_905250025.1. Taxonomy (NCBI): domain Eukaryota; kingdom Metazoa; phylum Rotifera; class Eurotatoria; order Adinetida; family Adinetidae; genus Adineta; species Adineta ricciae. Next base: position 50,528 of record CAJNOJ010000493.1, read on the forward strand.
GAGATTGTATGAAATCTTTTAGATATGCAAAAGTGAAGCTGGGAAGTCGTGTATTCTTCCCTTGTCTCTTGAAGTCAATCTCTAACTGCGAAATCAGAGGTACGCTAGTATGTTATGCTTCTGTTAAGAAATACTACCATGTCTTTACGAAAAATATTTTCACTTCGCTTTGTCTATCTTTCGCATCAAAATAAATCGATAAGACTGCTAATTAGTCTTAAAAATTCACCGTTTGATTAGATTGATATTTAGAGCGAATGGAATACTGTTTTTTCGAACACGTATTAGCATCTCCTTTTGGGCTACTAAGCAACAAGTCAGAACAGAACGTTACTAGCTTTAACTAGTTTAGCTTGAGTGAACTGTACATCACTTATCTGATATGATGACGATAGAATAGTGAATTGTGGAGAGCAGTGGTAAAGTAGAGAAAAAGAGATTGATCGACAGTTTTTGTTCTGCGACTACTATTAGTTAATTTCATAATTTGCTTGTTCGTGACTTATAAACACCATGACAAATCAATCTTCTGGGTCCTAGCAAAGTCTCATTTACAGATGATGCACATGTTGCTCACTCCCATTCTGATTTTCATACAATACGTTCATCTACAGTCGATATACAATATTTATGAGGTTTATGTGAGAAAGTGTAACACTTGCACAGATCCTTAACGAGGAGATCATGCGAAATCAGTGGTAACATATCTGACTTCGGACCTTTTACATTAAATAAATCCTAGCTGAGTATGAAAAACTCAAAAAATATAAATGCTCATGGTTTTTCCTATGAATTTATAGTTGTCTTACTGAAGTTTCAGCTTACAAAATTCAACATATCCAAACATTAAATGACTATACGACAAGGCTAAGTTTTATCATCGAATATTTCGACCTGGTAAAAGTTTCAATATTCCGTGAAACATAAAAACTACTCATGCTCAGTTAGGGAGTCCGAGATCTGAGATTCTGAAGATATATTTGAAAAGTTGTAATCATAGTCCTTGAATACCATTTATAGCAGGCTTTAAAAGACTTTTTTTTAATACAGTCTGTCAGAGAAAACAAGGCTTTGATTTTCTTCGCTATTTTACCTTATTTCAATCGATATCGATATAATAGAATCTGGATACGATCTGCTGTTCGATCTTATATAATCGTTTTTCTAGCATCTATTTTGTCGATAACTTTGTAGTGAAATATGATGGACAGCTTCGATTATTGAGATGAGAAAGCAGAGAGGAACATGTATAGAATGACGTATTATATATATTTTAGATGTTATTTACTATTTCTTCAATGATTGTTTCCAATATTAAAAAAGATTTCTTATCATATAAACTACCAACAGAAAGATTATTTCTAACTGTATCTACGGCATCTATGACTTCTGAATCACTGATAACATATATGTAGGCATTCCCAAGTTTTATTGGCTTTATAGAGGCAATTTGAATACATACATGACCACTGAGACTTCATTGCAAATACTTTTCAGAATAAATTGGTTTTGAAAGGGAACGAATGGAATCTTCAGAAGACCATGTAAATGAGTCCATAATACTCGATCGCATGCATCTTCATTTCTCCTATCCACTGATGGATACTACGCTATTCTATCTTATTTGTATGAAAGGTTATTGACAAAATCTCCACGCACTACATATTAGCACTAGCATCGCGGCATAAACATCACTGGGGCCTCTACTGAATATCGATTTTTGTCGTCACCATACGATCTATGCATGTACAACAAGTGACCCATTCAGGATTGTTTCTCATACCATATAACTTAGGTGAAAGTTCATGAAAAGATAATACGCAGAATATGTTATTCACACAGAAATGTTTTACGCAAGCATTATGGACACCNCGGTGGACATGAACATAACAAACATATTCCTAAAAGAATTTGAGGGTATGTTGTAGGGGGGTACCCCCCACCCCCTTAAGAGGATCGTATATCACCCAGCTTACCTCGGCAGCAAAAAACTTTCCGTGTCACTCTGTATCTTTAACTGTAGTATGTGCATAATAAGAGTCCAGAATCTCTATTTCTATGATTAGTTCGTTCTCAACTTCTAGAAAAACTCACTTCGGCCTTTTCAGGATTAGTCGGTCTTTTTTTACACAAAAAGGTCTGCTTTCCTCATTTTTGGCGATGGAAATGCGTGAAGACAGGGAAAACTACTGTTTCTATGCTATGAGAATCTTAAAAACATCATGCCAATGTCGCAAATCACTTCTGTTCCCCCATAAAACGCTTTAAATTAATAATTATGGAGAAAATTGAATGCATTAGTAGAACTCTGAGAAATTTCGCATGTAAGATGACTCAAAACACTCAGATCTGCTATTGTGTAAGAGACTTATGATAACTTTTTATTCAGCGCATAGCAAAACGATCATTATTTCGTTTGTTACGTACCACAAACCGATGCTGTCGTTGATATCGAGGTTGTTGCTGTTGAACTAGTTGATGTTGAGCTTGATGTGGTTGCTGTTGAACTAGTCGATGTTGAGCTTGATGTAGTTGCTGTTGAACTAGTCGATGTTGAGCTTGATGTGGTTGCTGTTGAACTAGTTGATGTTGAGCTTGATGTAGTTGACTCTTTTTTTGTGTGAAAAATAAATATCAAAATGAGAAAAAAAAATTCAACTGTTATAGTTACAAATTGATATTGTTTATTTAGATGCTATGAATATCTCTCACTTTTACTGGATAACAGTAACTTCTCATGTTTACCACGACGTCTTGTACTTCTCCTCTTCTACAAGAATGTGTGTATGGACTAAGATGATAACAGCACACATCCACACCTATACTGCATTTGTAATGTGAAGTGTGGAAGTCATTTTCTTCTCGATCAAAATAGTTCTTTCAAACACTATAGGCTTTTAGTTTGCTCACGAAAAATGTATTCTCCTAGTCTATTGAATGTATTGAAATCTAGTTTTCTCCTAAAACGAGAATAATTAATCCATGTAAATATACTTCTACTAAAGAAGAAAACAGCGAAAACGATTTGGAAATAAGTGGCGTGGATTTTATCAAGGCTAAAATAGAGATCAAATTGCAATCTTCTGTTTCTCATTTGTCAATAGACGTAGGATGACGAGCTGGAGATGTTTAATGTGAATGTCCACAAGCTCCTAAACTTTCTATAAACTTTTCGTCCGTCACTTTTTTAGACTACACTCATATCTAGTTCCAGGCAAGCTTTATTGAAGGTTTGACATGCCTACAAAGACCTTCACGAAACGACCCAAAGTCGACACTAGCTAAGTGCGAATCAATCTATATGCGATGCGACTATTATATGTCTTATCTATGATTTATTACAAGTAACGCGGCTTATTAGCCGCTAAACCCTCTACTGAAAGGATAGTATTAGAGCGCCACTATTCATCCAAAGAGAGAAAAATGTTATTTCAGTTGAACGATCTGATCATTTGATAATTTGTCAGAATGTTTTACCTAGACCAATTTCGCTTCCTGAAATCTTCTGAGATTATAACGCCTAGTCGTTTGTCNCAACCGGTGGACATGAACATAACAAACATATTCCTAAAAGAATTTGAGGGTATGTTGTAGGGGGGTACCCCCCACCCCCTTAAGAGGATCGTATATCACCCAGCTTACCTCGGCAGCAAAAAACTTTCCGTGTCACTCTGTATCTTTAACTGTAGTATGTGCATAATGAGAATCCAGAATCTCTGTTTCTACGATTAGTTCGTTCTTAACTTCTAGAAAAACTCATTTCGGCCTTCTAGGATTAATCGGTATTTTTTTACACAAAAAAGTCTGTTTTTATCGTTTTTGGCGATGGAAATGCGTGAAGACAGGGAAAATTACAGTTTCTATGCTATGAGAATCTTAAAAACGTCATGCCAATGTCGCAAATGACTTCTGTTTCCCATAAAACGTTTTAAATTAATAATTATAGAGAAAATTAAATGCATTAGTAGAGCTCTGGGAAATTTCGCATGTAAGATGACTCAAAACAGTCAGATCTGCTATTGTATAAGAGACTTATGATAACTTATTATTCAGCGCATAGAAAACGATCATTGTTTCGTTTGTTACGTACCACAACCCGATGCAGTCGTTGATATCGAGGTTGTTGCTGTTGAACTAGTTGATGTTGAGCTTGATGTGGTTGCTGTTGAACTAGTTGATGTTGAGCTTGATGTGGTTGCTGTTGAACTAGTTGATGTTGAGCTTGATGTGATTGCTGTTGAACTAGTTGATGTTGAGCTTGATGTGGTTGATTCTTTTTTGTGTGAAAAATAAATATCAAAATGAGAAAAAAAATTCAACTGTTATAGTTACGAATTGATATTGTTTATTTAGATGCTATGAATATCTCTCACTTTTACTGGATAACAGTAACTTCTCATGTTTACCGCGACGTCTTGTACTTCTCCTCTTCTACAAGAATGTGTGTATGGATTAAGATGATAACAGCACACATCCACACCTATACTGCATTTGTAATGTGAAATGTGGAAGCCATTTTCTTCTGGACCAAAATAGTTCTTTCAAACACTATAGGTTTTTAGTTTGCTCACGAAAAATGTATTCTCCTAGCCTATCGAATGTATTGAAATCTAGTTTTCTCCTGAAACGAGAATAATCAATCCTTGTAAATATACTTCTAGTAAAAAAGAAAACAGCGAAAACGATTTGGAAATAAGTGGCGTGGATTTTATCAAGGCTAAAATAGAGATCGGATTGCAATCTTCTGTTTCTCAGTTGTCAGTACACGTAGGATGACGAGCTGGAGATGTTTAATGTGAATGTCCACAAACTCCTAAACTTTCTATAAACTTTTCGTCCGTCACTTTTTTAGACTACGCTCATATCTAGTTCCAGGCAAGCTTTATTGAAGGTTTGACATGTCTACAAAGATCTTCACGAAACGACCCAAAGTCGACACTAGCTAAGTGCGAATCAATCTATATGCGATGCGACTATTATAACTTAACTAACCTGGCGGCATTCGTGTTCCGGAGATGACTATCATTGTTGTGGCCTGTATGTTTGCTTGCAAGTTGCTATTTTGATCTGCGGTGTTGTTAAACAATTGACATTTGCAAGTTGTCTTTTCAAAAGTGGTTGCTTTACATTGGGGTTGCCGTAAACAGTGGATTTGACATTGGAGGATGTTTGGTGCAGTAGTAGTAACGAATGGTAAACAGTTTGAGTTGGCACACTGAAATTCCAATCCATTCATGATTGTCATTGTAACGGACTTGATATCTTGCATGAGCGATTGTTCGAAAAGACCGAACAAAAGCAACATTGAAATCCTTATCCAGCCCATAACTATTGTAGTCAAACTTTCACTTGAGAACAACAATAACTGTGTTTAAAATAAAATGAATACCATCTGCTAATCGTAGCTGCTTTTTTATTCTCTCTCTTCCGTAATAAAAACCTACTTTTTCTCTGCACCAATAGTTTAAAAAAAAGTAATTTCTTGATGTAATATTCAGAATTACTATATGAAATATTCATGATGAGAACGATGTACTATTTTCTTTCAAACATTCTGAATAAGTCATACGCTCAAAAAACACTGTTGTTTCATAGTACCTGCACAGATACTGGGCGAAACTTCACCTCCATTTTGTTCTTGTTCAATGTAGGAGAAAAAAAAGGAACGAGGCAACACAAAGGAGAAGAGTAGCTGCCTAATTCGACTTATAATATAAGTGACCAATTCCTGGCACCCTTAGGAATAGAAATAGATTTAGTTTTACTTATACGTACATACCCTCACCCACACACCCTCAAATTCAACATTGGAAAACTGAACGTTAATTTCTTCAATTTGTTCATGAAAAGTTGTATCAAGGGAACCAAGAATAGTTTTTAGTTCAATAACAAACGATTGAGTCTTTTCAACAAATTCTTTATGTGGAATATCATTTCGAGTGGAATCTTTGATTAAATTTTGACAAGATTTGAGGTGGAACTCAATTTGTAATAGGTACGTAGCTAACATATCTCGTTGATTTATTTCACTACTTCCAGGCGTAACATGTTGAACTAAAGATAAGTATACAACATATAATATAATGTCAACAAACCTATAGACAACAGTTAAAATATGAACAGAAGTTTGTACACTCACTGTGATCAGGTTGAGGATCATCAGATGACTGAGTACCAACATCTGATTGAAAATACGCAAGAGATTCATCCAATTCATTTGATGCAATTAAATCTGTATTCGTAATAGCAATGTTTTCGCTATTAATTGATAAATATGAAATTTGATCGACTAACGATGAATTATTAACGGCAGATATTAAAGATTCAGGTGTATTCTATGCTGCTGTTGCATCATCGTCGTCATGATTTGATTGAATTTTTGATGTTTCAGATGTTGTCGATGAAAACGTTCGAGGCGCAGTTGGTACTGTTCACGAAGATGATAACGGTGTTAGTGATGTTGGAACTAATTGATTGATGACTTGATTGAATGGCTTGAAATATTTTGTAATACGTTCGAGACTTCTTTCATGAGGAACAGCCCTTTAATTGCTCGGACTGTTACAGCTCGACATTGTTTAAGTAAAAATGAATGGCTGTATTTACACCTTACGGTCAAAATACTTTATCTAAAACATAATAGCATGCATGAGTTTCCAATGATGAAAAAGGACAGCATGAGGCAGTACTATTCAATCAAATATTTTTTAATTCATTCAAATTAGTGCTGATGAAAGACAAAACATGTACCACGCAATATAAGGAACATACCGATTGATGAATATTTATTAGAAAATACAATCTGAAACGATTGGGTATTCAACAGAACGAATACGTAAACATCAACTTAGACTTTGTTACCATATGATATATCAATCCGATTTTATTTATAATATAATCATGACATCTACAAAGCATCTCTTACCACTTCACACGTGGTGCCGCTAGCATAGTCTGTTTTGTTTTACTTTTCTGACATAATTTTATCCGAAAAAATGTATCCTAAAAGGATTTTTCTTAAAATAATGAATTGGCGAATCATTTTTTTAATTCGATATTTTTCAATTATTAGGGGGGCGTCGCGCTCCCCCCGCCCCCCCCCCCCCCCTCTGGGGCCCCCCCGTCCCCCCTTTTGTTGTATTCCTTCCCTCCTTCCGCCC